>JABUQX010069618.1:115000-119595 GCA_015478945.1 Trachelipus rathkii
CATGGCTTTCATGTTCTTAATTTTCTTGTTATGTAACGTACCCCCTGGTCTCCCATCCGTGCTCTACTATGAAGATTTATTGGTCTCCGTTATCAATAGATATAAAAATTTTGTAGACTTATGTGATTCATGTCCCCTCTGAGAAATCGCCTTTCTACAGAAACAATTCCTAAATCTTTCAGCCTCTCCTCATATGCTCTATACCCTCAACCCCAGAAAATCATCCTTAGTGTGCTCAATTATAGCTCTTTCTCAACCATATGTAAGTTATTGTTTAAGTAAGGGGCCCAAACTTGTGCACAATAGTTCTATTATTGGCCTGAACATTAGGCTATTATATAGTTTTACTTATTTACTTCTAAACTAATTGTAAACAACATTTGGCCATTTATTATGCCGCAGCATCTTATTAAGCTTTTATTCCTTGCTTTCCAAAACACTGATTAGCTACTTTCAAATTTACTGCTTATAATCACTCTTAATCTTTTTTTGGTCCACAGACCCCCAAGCCAATACCCATTCATATTGCAGTTAAACTTTTATTGAGAAACCTAGGTGAAAGAACCTTACACTTTTACAATTAAAATTCATTTGCCACTTATCTGCCCACCAGAAGTTTATCAAGATCATTTGAATCTTGTATGCATTCCTGTCACACTGTAATTCCTCAACGACACGGTGGTGCGTGCCAGACTGTGCCTATCTCCGTAAATGCCCGCTGATGGAGAGTAAAATCTTTTGTGACTCATTCATTTAGTTACAATAAACCTGACTGCCCCGGTCCGTCAATGCTTTTATCTGACTTTGGCACTGTTTTTTATAACTTAATCAATAATTCTTTCTTTGGTATATTCCAATGTTTAGAGAAATCAGTTTAACATCTAATGAATATTCAGTAAAAAGACAAACTTTTTTAGAAACTCTTGCATTTTAATGTTCCCTCTCTCGCGCAATTTTCGTTTAAATCATTTCAATTTATTATGAAAATGTATCAGTTAAGGAACCAGAATAGTGGCCTCCACTCCACTGAGAGAGGTAGCACCCCTGTAGGAGATCAATCTCAACTTTTCTTCCACATAATGTGCACTTCCGCATGAGTGACTTATTGCCATTTTTTAGGAGATTGTAACGCACACTGTTTTCTACATATTCCAAGCTTATTGTTTATTTAACGCCAACCACTCTCTATCCACCATGTAACCACTCCAGCTGATAGCCACCACATTTTTGCAATATCTTCTTCTTGTCACGACTTTGAATAGATGGGGGAAAACTCTTCGTGTATGAAAAAGCTCTTAATATTTAGCTAAAGTCTAATAATAATACATATAACTGGATCTCCTTCCTGTCAATGCAATTGATCAAGTTATGTGATTGTCTCATAAATAGTCCTAAAGAACACACGCAATTTTTATCTGACCATGAAACCATAAAATACCCACTTTCTGAAACCGGTGCTTGGGAAGTACATCAACATAGTGACCCTAGACAGACAAAAGCCTTTTAATTGTAAGTTTACATTCATATTCTAAATTATTTCACTTATGCAACCATTTCCATTCCAAATAGATTATTTACTGACATTGGGAATATTTTTTCCATGTGACTTAACCTGATATATATATCTTTATTTAATAAACAAGTTGATATGATGTCGACTAAGAGTGGGCAGTACTGGTTATGCTCCTAATCTAGGTCGCACTCTTATGGCCTATACATAAAGTTCTTTCCCAAATCTTTTCCCATTTAGTTTCTTATGTAAAAAATTTTGGCGTAATGAATGTCCCACCTAGATTTCAACTCACTATGATTTTATAATGGAGAGTATGTGGACGACTCCTTTTCCTTTCTTTCTTTTTACCTTTTATTTTTGTTAAGTCTGAAGATCATGTTTTGTTTCTTTTTAATAAGTTTATTGTCAGGGGAATTACAATTATCAAACACTCTAAACAACTAGATTTCGAAATGATGTAAAATTCCAACCTGTGTGATCCGTCCGTTCTAGTGTACAGGAGAAAAATTAAATTCCTGTACCAATTCTTTGGGCATTCTGAATATCAATATATGCAAGGATAACAACAAATTTCACACCGGTGTCTTCAGAAAATCTACCTTTTACTGGATTGAGGACAAATTTTATTCTTTCATTCCACATCATTTTTTTAAAATCAACTTAATTTAAAACTCTTTTGACAGGGGATACAAAATTTCGTCATCTCATGTTAATTTTAATTTTACAAAAGAACTTGATTATCTGAAAACATTATTTTCTAAACAATGGTTCCCAGAATTTATTATTGACTCAACTTCTTTGCGAAAATTTACTTTCAGCAAAATTTTATACACCAGTACACAAATCTACATATAGATGTAGTACTAAAATTAAACAGCTCCCTAAGAGATATTATGTGATGGGAAAGTTTTGCCGGAACTCGGGCTTAAATTTTTCTATAGGAGGAAGAAAATAGTAAGTGTCAAGTTACGAATAAATCCGTCGTACAAAATTGACGTTGGTTTTAAAAACTATCAAACTTTCCCAACAGTTTTAAATTTAGAATTTAGATTTTTGGTGGGATTTCTTAATACGGGGGCAAATTGGAGATTTAACACTTTAATTGTGTTTATATACTATTTTAAGATAAACTCCCATTACCTCTATGGCTCAATCAGTATATATCATTACATAAACCACTTACTTTTCACATTTTTTACAAGATGACGAAGTGCTGACTGCGATGCCACGTCTGATGCCAATGTTATTACATAGGAAAGGACAATACGCGCCATCAGGGCGAAGCCTTTCCCAACACGTTAGTTGGGCTGAGGCATAAAGGTAGGCCATTGCAAGCTTCTATTTACTTTTAGTAGGACTTCACAATATCGGTCTAGAATCTACCATGTAAATTTAAACACGTTTAATATCTATTTGTAAGACATATCTCATCAGCGGTCAATTCAAATTCTGTGTACAGCTCTGTCTTTACATTGCAACCCTATTCAGCTATAAGTAGATAGCTTCTCATGAGATTAGTTCTTCATTCAGCTGCCAGAAGGCCCACCCATAATACAGGAAATATCCTCAAATTTGGAATATTGTCCAAACACTGAGGAAATTACTCCCAGATCTACAGTTGTTAGAAAACCATATGACGGTTTAGGTTACTAGCGCACACATTGCGCCTCAGTAAAGAACACTTTATATCAAAACCAAAATTTTAGAAAAGTCAACGTCTTTTGGAATTTAACTTGTCCTCAGCAATATTAGCATGGAAATGTTTGAAAAGAAATTCTTTGATCAGCAGCAAAAACTAAAATTTTCATCAATTTTTTATCAAAATAGTTTCACAAAAACTCTTTATTGGGTCCTTCTTCTTACCTTTATAATTTTTAAATTGTATAAAGGAGCCTAAATAACATTTCTATTCAGTTGTTTAAAGTTCTATTCATAATTTTTATATTAATTTATCTTAATATGAAATTTATTTTAACTTTTAATATTATTATTAATTTTGATTAATTCACAGCTGAGAACACACCGGACCTCACTCTCGAGTATAGGCTAGCCCCTGACTCTTTTTGGCGGTATACTATAGGTTATGAAGCGGTGTAGTGTGTATAACGTTATACTGACAGTTAGATTGTATAGTTGGATTTGTCTGTTTAACAAATCAGTGGCCCTGTGGCAGTTTTAAAACATTCATTATATATTATCCCGTTACATGTGAGGTCGAGGTTTAAGCTCAAAGTAGTCGGCTGATTTCGTTTTGATGGAGATACTGAACTCTGAACCCGGTCAAGTACAACTTTGTCGTTAGTTTTAGTAGGTGTGTCGTTGCGTAAAAGCTCGGGTGATGCTTCCGGTTTCCAGGTCTCATTATATATAGCGCCTTGGCCTATAGAGATCCGACTGATCACCTCTTTATGTGCGTGTGACGCGGTAGTATCCAGGGGAGTGACTTTCCTAGATTGTTCGTGCATTGCTGTGATCCTTCTATTTTCCGTGTGGGCTGTCCTCCTCGAGTATGAGGGCCGATCTTCTTTATGTGTCGGTTTTCCGGCTGCAACTCCAGCACTAGTTCGGTCTTTCATTAGATAATATTTAGAGAATTGATTTATTATAATGTGTCTTCTATGCTGCGGCGTGTTGAAGACTCCTTATTGTTTTCGTTATCTTATTGTGATGAATTTTACGTTTTGGTAATTATGCACTTAGGCGAAGTGGCGCGCTATTGTATTGGTGTTCGCTTAGTCTGCGGTAGCGTTGATGTACATCTATATAAAAAGGTTAACGCTCGATGTCCATGTAGGCGAATGTGGCGTGGTACATTAATCGTCGACTATTAAACTTAGCTTTAAGTTGAGGATATAACCTAATCATAGCTGGTTAGGCATATAATATATAAGTACTATACTATTTAGAATATTTATTTAAACTATAATAAACAATATAGTGTAGTATTAATACTATATAATTGTACATGGTGTACGAGGGTAATACTAATGATGATGTCACTGTTCGATCGATTTAGATTTAAGATATATGTAAGGTTATAGTATATATATATAATATATAATATATAGTATATCTCTCTCTC
>JABUQX010069619.1:0-17500 GCA_015478945.1 Trachelipus rathkii
TTCTATTTTAAAGTTATTCTTTATACTTACTACTTATAATTTTATTATATTAAATTATATTAATTATTCTATTGTTTAATTTAATTCATCCTCTGATTTTATCTTTAATTTAATTATAAATTAATTATTCATATGCATAATTTTAATAGATATAATTTATATTATTTTATTCTTAATTATTAAATTAATTAATATAAATTTATTTAAATTTTAAATTATCAAATTATTATAATATAAATTTATCTTTATTAATATTTTTTTAGTTTTATTTATTTTTTTATTTCATTATTTTATTTACTTAATTATTTTTATTATATATAATATATAATAGATAATTATCATATATTTATTACTTATTTTTTATTATTAATTTTTTATTATTATTATTTATTTATTATTATTATTCCCAAAATATTTATTATCTATGAATAGTTCATATTTAATATTTTAGTATATTATATTAGCTAATTTATTAATTTATTTTATATTTTTAAATTGAATTTATATAAATTTTAATTATTTATTGATAATTAAATTATTAAATATAATTTTAATTACTGTTAATTATTATTAATTTTATTCAATTATAAAAGTTAAATTATTAATATTATTTGTGCTTGACATGGTATTAGTTATTAATGTAATTAACTTAATATCTTAAATTATTTAATTGAAAACCTTACAAATATAGGATAATACTATTTTAATATTTATTTCTATTTGTAAATTTCTATGTATTTTTTTATAGATTATATAATTTTTTAACTTCTCGAGCTCCTATATAGGGAAAGGAATATTTCTGTAATTTTTTTTATATATTTGTATATAGCACAACTAGTTACTAATTTTATTATTATGCACATTAACTACAATAGTTGTATATATTTATATACCTAACTCTTATTACCTCTACAGGATTTGAACATCTTATACAGATCACTTCACATATTCTATCTTTCACAAACTATAAAAAATATTTAGATCTTTGTATTTTCATGTTCTAGCAGGATATGTACAGTTTAATTGTCACTTCTTTTTCTAAAATAATACCTACATTAACTATACTCTCTTTCATCTCTCCTTCGACCTATTTATTATAATAAAATATAATATATATAATTATAATATATATATTATAGTATATATATATATATATATAATATAATATATAATATTATATAATAATATATATATATATATTATATATAATTATATATATATTATATATATATTATAAATTATATATAAATATTATATATATATAATATATATTATATATATATATATTATATTTATATTTATATTATTATATATAATATATATATATATATATATATATATATATATATATATATTAATTATATAATTATGATATTATATAATATATATATATAATTTTATATATATATATCTTTTATATTTATATTATATATATTAATTAATATTATATAAATATATATATGTAGTGATTTAATATCTATTTTTTTATATATTATATATATTTAATATATATAATATATATAATATATATAAATATATATACATTATATATATATATATATATTAATATATAATTATATATCTTTTAATATATTATATAATATATATATATATATATATATAATATATATGTATATATTATATTAATATTATATATATATATATATTATATATATATATATTAAATTATATATTATTATTATATTATATATTATTATATAAAATTATGTATATTAATAATATTAATAATTAAATATATATATTTATATATAATATATATATTATAATATATATATATAATATTTAATTTCATTATATATATATATATTTAATTATATAATCTATATATATTCTATTAATATTATATATAATTATAATAATTATATATAGTTTATTGAAAAAATAATATTTATAGTTAGTTTTACGTCCAGAGTGATTTAGCTGTTTTAGTTATTCATAATGAATAATTATAATAGGTAGATTAGATATAGTAATTCGTTATTAAAGGTATATATATATATTAGT
Source organism: Trachelipus rathkii (assembly GCA_015478945.1). NCBI lineage: Eukaryota > Metazoa > Arthropoda > Malacostraca > Isopoda > Trachelipodidae > Trachelipus > Trachelipus rathkii. Next base: position 2,026 of record JABUQX010069619.1, read on the forward strand.
TATAATATATTATTAATAGTTAATATAGTTAAATATATATATAAGAGGTATATATATATATAATATGGGGTATATTATATAATAAATAAAATAAAAAAATAAAGTAATAAATAAAATTAAAGTGATTAATATATTATAAATTATAGTATATATATATATAGTAAATATATTGATGTATATATACATATATATATGTATATAGTTATATATATATATTATTAATATTATATATTATTATATATATATAATAATATTATATTGATATACTATATATATATTAAGTATATAATTATTAATATTATTATAATGATTAATATATTAATATATATAAGTATTATATATATATATATATAATATATTATTATATATATATGTTTATTGAATATATATGGAATACGTAATATTGGTTTATGTGTTCTTATTAATATCTTATGTTTATTAGTTATGTTATTTAACATATTATACTTGTAAATAACGTTGAATATATAAATTTAAGTTTATTTACATTTTAAGGTATATTTTAAAATATTAGGTTTTAGTTTTAGTATGTGATGGATAATAATATATTATTATTTATCACCTGAATTGTTACATTATACACTTAAAAATATATTTGTTATGTATTTGTTTGTTTTGTTAGGTGTTTGATATTCATGTTTATTTGAATACTTGATTTAAAGATTGAGCAAGATATTATTAGGTCACAGGCGTTGTCAGGGTTTTATATTACGTTAATCGATTTACTAATTTAATCTGTGATATTGTTCCATTCATTAATATCTTACTGCTAATACAAGTGGAATATATACATATATCTTATCTAATATACTATAACTACTTATATATACTTTATGCTTTATATTATTATAGTATGATCCACTCAATATAGTGTTATTGAGCTATATATGTATTTCTCAGGATTTCTCCTAAGTTAATGCATAGTTATGGTATTCAAGGAGGATGTAATAGAATACTTTAACTTATCAGAATAATTTCTATGCCGTGAAATATTGGAGTGTATCAGTGTCGTATATAATATGTTACTTATACTGAGTTATCGATATGGTGAATCGATTTAAGAGCATCTTAGCATGAAATCATTCGGATATTATGAATGTAAATTCCGTGGTGATGAGTTTAATAAGATCTTGCTCTTTACCTCGAACTTCATAACTACTTGTCATAATATATTGTATCAAATTAATGTTACTGGTGTTCTATAGAATTATATAGTTCTTGTTCATCTCTTCAATATAATAGGGACAATAATAAGTAATATAAATGAAATTAAACATACATAAATTGATGCATGATCTATCTATCATCCGAATACTATATCTTATCTATCTATCTTAACGCTTAACTGAAATTATTAAAATTAAATAGATCTGTCTAAACATTATATATAATATACATTTACTACCAACTCTCTCTTCATTCTCATCTCTCTATCTCTATCTAATCCTCCTCCTCTTCTCTTCCTATCTCTCTCATTACTATCCTTTCTTATTTATCTAACTATTATCTATCTTATCTTCTTCTATCTCTCTTCTCTATCTTATTATACTCTTATCTCTCTATCCCTCGTCTCTCTTCCTACTAACTCCTATTAAATGCGATTCTAATTAATTCTATATTAACAACTACTACTGTATATAGCTTATCTCTATATATATAATATAATACTAAAGTTTAATTTATAACTTAAGCTTAACTATATTATATATATATATATTTTAAGCATAATATTATAATATATAATATATTATATATTATAATATATATTATTATATATAGTATATATATTTAATATTTTATATATATATATTATATATATATATTATTATATATATATATTATATACTAACAGAAGATTTTCATACGAAATTTATTTTGATAATATCTACATATCTTTTCACGTGACTATGATTATATATTATTCCTACATAATCAATAGTCTGAGGTCTCTTATTTGGGGATTTGATGGTGTAATCACCAGCAGATTACTGATAATTTGTTCGGGTGTGCTGCCATACTACTAGAATATTAGTTGGTGCGGGATGTTAGTAGTACCTGATCATATTCAGCATTCTCTAAATCGCACCTAGGAACCCTAATTAAGAACCACACATTCCGGATGCCCACATATATTAATTCTTGACTCATACACTTCACTACTTAAATGTTTCATGATCAAATCAGTTGCGATATTTCCCTGTATGGATATACACACTCACTGTTGCTCTTATTTACTAAGTTCGTCTGTTACGAAGCTATATTTCACCTTTAAATTTTTAATATACTTTCTTCCTCTCATTGATACTATGCGCTATTATATCGACTGTATTTTTTCTGGCATTTATCGGGTCGATTGGGTTGCTATACGTCGCTTATCTTAACTACTATATTATCGGTATTAATGACTTTGATTTTGTTCTTCATAGTGTTGACGCATCGGTTTTCTTGCTCAGATAAGGATGTGGAAACTTATAATAATGATTGATTATATATCATAGGGATGTATGAACAAGGTTCTATATCCTTATCTTACGAACTCTAATTCTTTCTCTAACTCATAATAATGAGTTTTAGATATCGTGCCTTGTTCTCCTGGTCCAATTCAGTGCAGTTAACTATGATGGGTACGTATCAAATGGAAAATTCTCGTTCTCTATATATACTATTATCTATCTCTTATTGCTACTTATTTACATTCAGTATATCTAAGAAATCGTTGCAGGGTACTCTCGAAGAGCGATTAGCGGTACCTTCTTCATATCTCAACGGAATGGGATTCGATCAAGTAAGGATTCTCTTCCATAGGGATTGTTCCTATACAGTTGTATGAAAAAAGTACTTTCTTGTGCTTTTCTACGCTTCTGCCCAGTAATAGCATCATTCTAGAAAGGGGTAAAATCTTTGGCAGTATTTGAAAGATGTAATATTTGCATTGTAACTTTCGGTAAAGAAATCACTGTCTCGTTTGTCCTCGTATCATTCGTTTGGACTGTGTTTTTGTGAACAATATCTCTCAGATGCGATAGCAGTGATTGCAAATTTTATTTGGCTTCGTAACATATTCCTATTTTCTGCTATTATTTCACATAGATCTCAGATATTCGTGGTTTTCTGAGCTCCTCCTTCTTCTGTGATAGAGATTGGTTCAACTAAATACTTTGCTTGAATTTCTTTCATACATTATGAGTCGGACATGTTATCGGATTGGTGATCTTCGGCTGGATGAATATATGGGAAACGAGTATTATGGAAGGAGTGAGGATTGGGTCTCTGGTGTAGCTCGTAAAATATCTTTTTCCTCACATCCGAAGTTTATTTGAGTCGATAATATTGCCCCTCCAGAGTAGGCTGTGTACTACAACGAACTGTCGTCATGAGTTCGAAGATAATGTTGGTGGGGTAGGAAGTAGGCTATATTTGCTTCGGTATTGTTCGTTAATATACTCTCGTGACATTCTTTCTGTGCTATTGAATTGTGATCTTGGTAAAGGAGATACACGTTCTCATTACAATTACCAATCATTTCAACTGCTCACCTTCTGTGGATTCTATGTAAGAGCAGTGTGCTTTCTCAGTCATTAATCTTTTCGATTCTATTCTCGCTGATCTGGATAAGATTTTCAATACAGTGTGTAGGCGTTACGCCTCTTCATAATGTTGGTAATTAATTTTTTAGATTGTTTCTTTACAAGTTTCAATAGCTTTTTCTCTACTCAGATTTCTACTCTCTTAATTATCACTTTCGCAAATAATTTAACTATATACTCTATTCGATTATTGCGGTTTCTTCGTCTGTCGCTATCTCGCTTGTTTGTGATGATAAAGTTCACTTGGCTTTACTTAATAGTAATGCATATTGAAAACTCGTATTTGGAAAACCTCGCTAAAAGAGTAAAAGTGATTATGGCTATGCGGAGACCTCTCTTGATAAGTTAAGGACTGGAGAGGTGTTGTTTAGTACTGGCGCTGTTAGATCTTGGATTTTGTGCTCTTTCTAAGTTACCTTTCCACACTGTCTTTTATTAATGTGTCTAGGCAAAGCTGCTATCTTAATTTCTGGGTTCTTGTATCAATTGTGATTTAATATAATAAAAACGATGTCTCATTGGATATCTGGGCGGGGAACTTGGTTTCACTCGGACTTTTGGACCAGGGTGAGTGCTTTTAGAAAAAGACTTATTTAAACTGTTTTTAGATTCTTTCTTTGCTATCTTCCACTTCTCTTGAACCCTCTATCTTTGCGGACGGAGATGGTTTTGGTTTTTTTTAGACTTATTTATTATCGCTTTGTCTCTTCTATGTGCACTTGTAGAAAAATGTAAACATTGTATAATTCAATTGATCTGATATTTTTAAACTTTAGAGCGTTGTGAGGTAGATTTAAGCATGTTAAGCAGTGAGTATAAATATTTTGTGCATTTTTCATTTAATTCTCTTGAACTTTGAACTACACTCATTGTGCTGAACCGTATACCTTCTCTTAGATTTCTTCCAAACTAAATCTAGTACTACTTTTTCTTCATAATTTTGGCAAGACTTATTGTAATCCTTTACTGAAGAAGAAACACAAAAAAACTTTTAATCTTACATGGTTAAATGAATAATTATTTAGTAATAACAAATTATTCAAATACGAATAATTAACACTCAAAATCAACACAACGAATAAATGTTCCTATAACATATGGAACAATACTCTACATGAATGACCAGTCTATCAGTAATCATTAAGTATCAGTAATGAAAATATTATACTTTTAATATATGAGTACGTTAAGAATCTTCTATATTGCAATAATTTCATATAGATAAGGTAATGTCAATAATTAAGTAGCAATATGACTGATATATGAAGCATTGGTGTGGAACTGGTATACATATTGGAATTATTCTAGCAACATAAGTATATTTTAATGTTAAGCTCTGGCGGCAAGGATCAGCTTGTGCTGAGAGAGACTACTGCAATTTTTAGATGGTCATAACGAATGCTGTAATCAAACTAAAGACATTAACCTGTTACAGCCAGAACAAATTGCATCCCTCGTAACAACTGTGTGGTGCTCGCTCGTCTGCACCGAGTTTATGTGTGCGATAATATGAGAGATGAGTTACGATTCGACTGCACGATAGTCTGAGTTTGTCTCCGCCTGTGCGATGTGCTATAACTCATTCTTTTCTTGCTACTGACTGCTGACCTGCTTAACGTTGACTATGCTCATATTCTGTGAGGTTATTTCGTGCAATATTCCTTAATGTTTTCTGGCATAGATTTTTCTGTCTTGAGTATAGTTTAACTCGCCTTTCACTCCTATCAAAAGTCGTGCTGTTCTGTGCTCATATGTCGTACCTCTTGGCGTTTATCAGCTGTGTATATGTACTCTGGTAGGGCGAATTGCACACCCCCTCTGCTTTGATATATGTATGCTGTGGATTCGTGCCGTGACTGCTGGTGGTGACATACTGTAAGTATTTATTTTATCTTGTAATTATACGCTTTATTTTTATATATCAAGTCAAAAATACTATTATTTTCTTAATCCTATGTATATAATATATATATTATATATATATATATATAGGCTAAATCTTTTTATTATCTTAAATATATTATATTTAATATCCGGTAATTATAATTATAATTGAATATTATTATTATATTAGTTATGCCTTTATATATTATGATTTAGTTTTTGATAATTGAAACTTATGAATTGTTTTTTTTATCTTGCATAATGGTTTGATAATTAAAAACTTTTATATTCGTAAAGTTCTTTTTTTTTGGCGCGATCTTTCTTTAATTTCTCTCGCTATATTAGCCAAAAAGGAGAAAATTATTATCAGAGTTAAGCTAACTTAATATCATCAAGCCCACTTTCTTTGAAAATATCTTTCCCGAACTTTGCCTATTAGAGGAATTAATATATTTAAAATCTGGTTTGCCAAGTTTTTTTATTAATATTTCATTTTTTTTAGCATTATATATATCGTGATACTTGCATGCCTTATCCGTTAGTTGGCTATACACTAAATATCACTCACTGTACACCTTATGTTAACGGAACCCCTCTTCCTGCAAATTTTGTGAAAGTCATACCGCAATCTGTGGTGGGCTCATATCTTCCATTTGGTTAGTTTCGACAAGCTTTGGCGACTCTATATAACGCCTGCCTCGTCAATGTGTTCCTAGCTTGAGTTTAGATTCATAACACCTTTCAAATATGATTTGGTCTCCATATCTTATCTCGTGAATCTTCTCACTTGTTAGTCAGGTCTATGTAAGTATATTTGATATTTCTGGTTTCTGTTGTGTGGGAATACAAGGAAGTGAATATTCTCCATAATATTTGATTTTTGTTATGTAATACTAGGACTTTATAATGTAAGGATATAAATTCAAAAACTTTTTTGGTTTTAGTTTTTGTTTATTATTCTTATTGTACTGAGATTTTTTGAATATTTCATAGGCATTGTCTTATTTTCTAAATCTTTAGCGTTGTGACGTTTGAAATAGGTAAAGATCCAGGACCGCATGGTGTATGAAATTTTTTTTACAACGCCAGATGAGGGTGTGCGATATGTGTAGAAAGACCTCGTGGTAGTGTCCTGTTAACTCGACGTTTAAAATATTAATATATTAAAACGTATCTTGGAATAAAGAAAATCTTTTATTACATATTTCTTTTTTTGTTTGTGGACAGTCTAATATTGTTCTTATTTTCCATCATTTTATTTTACTTTTTAAGAAGTTGAACGACAAAGAAAAAATGTTAAGCCAAAGTGCAAAAGATAATAATTCAGTAGCAAGTGTGGATTTATACTTCAAAAAAATAGAGTGAAATCGTTTGACAAAAGACAACTGAACGCTCAAATAGGTTATTTATTATTACTAAGGTATTCACACACCACACAACCCCCCCCCCACCCGCCGGAGAAGAGGCAGACATTCAGCCTTATCTACTCCTTGCTCTATATTATATACCTATATTTATCTCTATATCACTATTATATACTAACCTTATACACATTTTATTATTATATATTTTATATTACTATAATAAATAATTATAGATATAATTATATATATACTATATATAAATATATATATATATAATATAATCTTCTTTATATATACCATATCTTGTATCTATATATATTTATATCTAATATATATATTAATATTATTATATATATATATTACTTATATCACTATAATATTATATTATATCATATATATATATATACCTATATAATATATTATTTAATTTTTCTTTTCTTTTTTTTTTTTTTTGCTGTCGTTGTCTGCCGCGTTCAGCCAACATATAGCGGACGCTCATATTCTGCCGCCCTAGCAATTTGCCTAGTTTGCTAGTGGTTAGAGGGCTATCGCTTATACATACCTATGATTCAAAAAGGCAATGGTATATACCAGAAGTGGCTTTCTGGGGTGTCAGGAAAATATGAGAAATGGTCAGCGAAGTGATTGATTTCTCGTGAGGTGAGAGGTATGTGTGCTAAAGAATACTTTATTTTACAACACAAGAGCTATCGATCAACGTATCACTAAGAGATTGGCTCTACGGTGAACGATGCGTATCTACAGTCGAAACGTATGATCCTGATTTTGGTGTTCGGTGAAGAAGGAGATGTTGAACGTATGTATTGGATGTTAATAGTGAGGGTCTTAGGAATGGGACTTATCGGATCATTATCCGTTGTTCTCCTACTAACAATTAGGCTTTAGTGGGACTTGAATGGAGAGGAAGCGCTGATACGCGAAGGGAGGTGCGCTAAAATTAAGAGCTGAGAGTTTAGCTGAATACGTAATCAACGGATAAGTATGTACAGTCCGGCAGAAGTAAATCATTGAATGTCGAACAATTTCTTTTTGAACACATAACGAATAATCTGAAGCAATGAAAGGAAGCAATTTGGTTTAGCAGTGCAAAGAAACAGTATTGTGGCCTGTGCTCAAAGTAGCGAAGTAGAATGCATAAAATGAGCTAGTGGACATGCAGACAGCGTGATGCAAGCGGCTAAAACAGCACTAAAGAGGCGTGGCTGACATGTACTCAAAGCAAATGTATGAAATGTTTCAAAAGAAAGCTGCTTTGGAATTATATCACAGGAGGAAAAAAGGAATGCTAAATGATGCCATACGCTAAAAGAAGAAAAGAAAGGAATGAACAGTTTGGAAGGAGGATGGAATAGCGGAATACAAGGGAATAGGAAGCTCTTCTGGAAGGAAAGCGCCAAAGGTCTCAACGCCTTAGAATAAGAAGAGACTGCCTTAGAATAAATCGAATAGGGATGCCGTGTTTTTTTGTAAAACTGATGACCCACAACAAATGCGAAATCGTGACGGGGAGTGTGGAAAGAACATTTGAAAATCTGTAATAATATGGGCAGATAATGAATGCAGAGAGAGATAATGATTGTGTGTTGGGTTTGATGGTACATCAAAGAGGATAGAGATTTATAGGGATGAGGTTATATATAGAGAGAGAGGAAAATGGGTAGCCGTGAGAAAGTTGAAAGATATGGTAATCTGAAGGTAATAGATGAAATTCTGGTGAACATGATCAAGAACGGAGCTGCCAAAGATGGTGATTGATATGGATCTTGAAGTTGTGTAATAAAGCGTTTTATGGAGTGAAGTATAACAAGTTTTTCGTTGGATATGGAGGAGAGCAGAATTAATCACCTCTATAATAAGGGTAAGTGGTGATACAAATATTAATAGGGATGTAGAAACTATATTTGGGTATCTAGTTATTTATTGAGTGTTGTATAGGTGGAAGATAATATGCTATAGATACGTTATTGGTCGCAAAAAGTGCGCCGAGTGAACTGAAGGACTGATTGGTGAAGAACAAGGATCGGCATTTAGGAGTAGTAGAGGATGATGTGGGGATCAAATCTTTACATTGAAGCAAATGATGAAGATAAAATGAGTTTAGACGGATCGATCTCAAATTGTATTTAAGGTTTTGGATTTGCAACAGGCAGTATGATAGAGGTTAATAGGGAAGGGTCTATGGCAGGTTGTAGTGATAATAGTGTTATGCGTGAAATATGGTAATATAGATAATAAATTTCATGTGTTATAGGATTTATAGGGGGCGATGCTAGGATGTGGAAAGAATTAGTATAATATGAAGGATGAACATATTATTAAGATAGTTTGTGGAGAGAGAGATAATGAACGAGTATGTTGTGATGGTTTTGGATCATATGGAGAGATGAATAGATAGATAGAGATATATTAAGGCAGATGTATAGTGGCCGAGCTGATGTTGACGGACCGGCCTGGGCAAATCGAAGAAAAAAGTGGATTGAGTCAGTAAACGAAATGTCTGAAGGAGAGAAATGTGAGTTTGGCAGAGGCGAGAATAAAGGTGCTAAATAGGAGTCAATAGAGCTGAGTTATTTGTGAGGGGTATGGGTTGTGGCCCACCTGGTCAATAGAGGATGTAACCCTTACACTAGTACTATTATTTAACTACATAGGTGAGGTTCCCGTCGAAGTCCGTGACTATAGGGTGGATTTTATGACTAAATTAATGGAAAAGAAGAGGGGTGGAGGGTAGGCTGGGTTCTTATTCGACTTTTGTCATATTTTATTCTTACTAACTGCTATTTCCTTATTCTGATGCTTTGTTAAGCACCTAATTACACTCAGTCTAATGGGAAGATTTAAAAATAAGGTATTGATGAAAATACATATATAATAATTTTATTATAGCTTATAGTATATATACTATAATGCAGCTTCTTAATTATATTCTATAATTATATATATATATTAATATATAATATATATATAATATATATAATATATACTATATATATATAGCTATATAGCTATATAAATTAATATATATATATACTTATATAATCGGTATATATAGTATAATATACTTTCTAAACTACAGACATAAAATAATAATCATATATATAATTTAGACTGAATGGATTAATGTAAATTTAATTATATATATATATATTACGGGATGGGGTCCGGATATCCGCAACTATCCGGTATTCCGCCAATATGCCGGGCTCGAAAGTTTTTTTAGAGCTATCAGAATATAACGGCCGGATTATCATTGATAATTCAAACGGCCGGAATAACCGGATACGTTCTTCTCTAACGTAAGCAGAGTTCAGATTCTCGTTGGGAAAAGATTCCTAGTAACAAAGAGGATAAAAAATTCAGGAACAAAATGATTAGAGTGGAAAGGAAAAAATCAAATGAATTCCCACTTCCATTCTCATATCCTGGCCCTTTTGCCCCACTAATTTGAAATTATTATATTTATATATATATATATTATATTATTATATATATATATATATATATAAATATATATTAATGATTATATATATATATATATATATATATATATATATATATATATATATATATATATATATTATATATATTTACTTGTTTAACTTTCGATGTTGGGTACCAATGTTATATAATTTTATTCTCATTTTATGTTTACTGTACAATACATTTTATCTAAAATTTGGTGGCGACACGTTTCATAAACTTATATTCATTATAACATAAGCTTAAGAAAATTTGTATAAAGTTAAAAGGAATAAATTGTTGATTTCAAACTTTTACTCATGCATTTAAGCCTTTAAGGTTTTTGTTAGTTACTTTACTTATTTACAAAAACTTTTAATAAAATACCGATGCAAAAAATACGATTTTTCGTGTTGCTGCCAGAGGTACAAAGATGGCCAAAATTTGTGGACTTTAAATTTTTGCATTCCACTGAAATTCCACAATTTTTTTCTGGTCGTCTTCTAAATTGCGGATTAAATTGCGGAATGATAATAGGCATTCCGCTAACTACAATTCCGCAACATTTTTCAATTAATCGCAATCGCAATTTACGCAATTTATTTTGGTATTCCGCAGTTGCGGAATTGCGGACTTAAAATGCGGGCGCCCAGCTCTGATATATAATATATATATATATATATTATTATATATATTATATTATTATATATATATATATATAATAATATATATCTATATATATATATATATATATATAATATATGTTATATAATATATATCTATATATATATATATTATATATATATATATTATATATATAATATTTATATATATTATATATATTATAAATATATATATATATAATATATATATATATAATAATAATATATATATCAGGGTGTCTCGCGAGTTATGTTACCGTACGGGATGTTTAAGCATGAAATGTTGTAAGATATATGTTGAATATTTATTACTAAGATGTGGGGATATGTTACGTTGGTGTCTGCGCACGCGCAATACGAAACCGCGCACAAACATGCGAATGTCGATTGGGATGAATAATTTTTTTTACGGTCTTCTGTCAATGCACATAAATAATGAGGTGGGGTCTTCCTCTCGACATTATTTATACGGTTTGTTTCGTTTCCACAAAGTGTACCATAAACACTAGAACGTCATTCCGTAGACATTCATGTGCGTAAAGCCGAAAACGTGTTCGATATGAAATATTATGTTAGGCAAATATCCAATAAGTAATTTAAAAATATAGATACAGTAGCAAAAGGAATTAAATTTAAATAACATAATGCATCACCTTTTAGATTAAATGTGTGATATGTACTATGTAGCCTAATAAATACGGCCATGTGAATGTGTAAAACCAACTAACAGCTATCATATGGAGGTTATGTCATAACCTACAAATTATGCGTAAAAAAGTGTAGTGAAACGTATAACTTCAGAGTGGTTTGTTTAGTCAGAGCCATACATTTGGAACATGCCACGTGACCAGTATACGCAGGACGAAAAGCGTGACATGTTGGGGGTGTACATTACGCAAAATTGGAACGCTTTCAGAGCTGCTGCAGAATAAGGGACCACGTTATCCACATCGACGACCGCCGAGCCACTTGGCATTCCATAGAGTTTACAGGGTTTCAAGGTACAGGGTCGAAGTTTCAACCCCCTCATCACATCGGGATGGGGGGGTCGTTGTTCGTACTTCGTCATCGAACTGCGTCTGCTATACAACCCATCGAAAATCCAACATCCTCATTACGGCAGGCTAGTTCGGTCTTGGGATATCGAAGGAAACATACGACGGATTTCGTGTTGCATACAACATGTATCAATATAGGCCATTGTGCATGGTTTGCATCGTGGAGAACAAAAAGGGGGCTGGGATTTTCCTAGCTGTATTGATTGCTTCTATAATGGTTGTAGGACATCAATTTGGAAAATATTTATGGACGATTGAATCTCGCTTTAACCAATAACGATATGTATAACAGGTGGACTTCAGACATTGGGCGGAAACAAAACCCGTCTACATTCACTAGCCATACACCAGGTCTCATATCAGTCACGTTTGGTGGTGGTATGCTCATATAGTAAGGATTAATCGGGCCTTAGTTCTTCGAGAGAAAAATTTTGAAAGGACAGTTACCTCATTCTGCAGACAGTCCCTTGTTAACTCCTGAGTGATATACTCTTAGAGCCCAACGAAGAATATATTACTTACATGATGGGTACCCAGCACATAATGCAGCTATAGGGACGACCTACCTCGACAGAACTTTCCGGGAAGATGGATCAGAAGATCTGGTCAATTTCATGGCCTGCGCGTTCACCCGATTTAACACCACTGGACTACTTTCTGTGGGATATCAAACATACCGTGTAAGCTGGGTTTAATGACCCAGTAACCTCGCCCGATGATTTCGCCGTCGAATACACGCATGTAAGGGGAATAACGGCATCACTGTCATGGTATGCAATGAAACCGTGGCGCCAGAGGCTGAGGATGTATTCGCGTGGTGGACGGCGTCTTTCGAACAACAATTTGTAAGTACTGTATGTACATATTGAAACGACCTGACATTTTCTCCCTTCTTACACGTTGTGGATAAGATTTCATAGGTGTACAGTTTGTTATGATATATTACAACGTTATTACATTACATGTATCGATTATTATGAGCTGTCTTGAATATCATTGTTTTCTTCAACCTTTCACATTTACGTTTAAAACTATTGTTGGTAACATTGACGCGTATGGGTACATTGAGTGGAAACGGAGAACCGTATCAAAAAATGTCGGGAAGAGCCCACCCTCATTTTTTAATGTGCACTTTTCACAGAAGCATAAAAATTTATATCATTCGCATTTTCGCATGTTTGTGCCGGTTTTCGTATTACGCGTTCGCAGACACCAACGTAACATATCCCATCCTCCTTAATGGATTAAATAATCGAACTTATATCCTAACATTTTCATACTTAAACATCCCGTACGGGAACGCCGCTGTAACATAACTCGTGATACACCCTGTATATTTGTTATATATATTATATATTATATATATATAATATATATTATAATATATATTATATATATATTATATATATATATATATATGTATATATATATATATATATATATAATATAATTATTATATATAATATATATATATAAGCGGGTAAAGGTTAGCCAGGCTCCACATAATTTTTCTGACAAATTCCTAAGTCCAATCAATATATCGATATTGTAAATATAATATTAATTATATATTATAATATATATAATAATAATAATAATATATAATAATATAATATAGCTACCGTAAAATATTAGAGTTAATATTCGTTCCCTCCGTGATCTAAATATATCATATCGATTATTGATCTTGGTTGATTTTTTCAGAAATATGTGAGCTCCTCTATATATACTTGACAGACTGCCAGATATCGACCGGAATATCCGGCAGGAATATCCGGTATCCGGTTTATAACTTCCGCGGATATCCGGTATCCGGCAAATTCACTATCCGGCCCATCTCTTTTTAATTAAATATATATTATATATAATATATATAGTATATATATTATATATATTATATATATTAATATATATATTATATATTATATATAATAATAATAAAATAATAATAATCAGATCAATGTGCAATGTAATATTATTGCCTAGAAGCACCAATAAAAACTTTAATTAAGTTACTAAACCTACCTTTATATTTGTATACTCTTTTAACATATGTATTTACTGTATTTTACTGCAAATACCTAAAAACGACTTGATTAATATGGAAAAATAAGTAATTTAAAAAAAACAAAAAAAACAAAAAATTTTTGGCTTTGGTCTTTTTTTAAAAAAAAACGTGTCTTTTTTTTTTAAAAAAAAACGAACGGTTTTTTTTTATTCCCCTAGAGTCTTACATGAGTGTATGTTTTTACCTGTGTTATTGACCTTAAATCTGTATGGTAGTGAGATATGGTCTGGAATAAGAAGTAATAGATTAAAGTTCAAGTGTGTTCAGATGGGACAGGTGTGGAGGGGCAGTGCTAGTCGTGAAAAGAATTATAAAATTGAGGAATGAACGTATTAGGGTTGGTGTGGTGTAAAGAAAGGGGTAATTGAATAAACGAAAGTATGTTGAGATGGTTTGGTCTGTGGAAAGGATGAATGTAGTCGGTTGGTTAATGCGGATGTATGTGGGAGTGTGGTTTGGGAACACGACCGGCTGGGACGAAGAAAGTGGATTGAGTCGGGAAACGAATGTCTGAAGGAGAGAATGTGGAGTTCTAAGCAGAGGAGAATAAAGGTGAGTGATAGGAGAGAATGGCGGGGTTTTTGTATGGGGGTATGGTTTGTGGCCCAACCTGGGCCACAGGGATGAACCCTTTAACTGAGTTTCCATACGTGAGGGTCTGGTCGCGGTCCATGAAAGCTATAGGGTGGATTTTCTTACTGTGACCAGTTCTCACTAATTAATGGTACAGACAGGGGGCTGTAGGCTGGACTTTTCCTTTGTCGACTTTTGTCATTCTTCTACTGCTTTTGTTTTTCCGATGCATGACACGCACTTTACCCCGTTCTTGGGGCAAGGAGGAAGATAAAGAAAGAAAGAAGAGAAGAATATATATATATATAATATTATTATATATATATATATATATATATATAATATATATATATATAGTATATATTATATAATAATATATATTATATTTAATATTATATATATAATTATATTATATTATTATATAGTATATTATATATAATATATATTATATATATATATATATATCTATAATAATACACACACAGGAATGTTTGGTTTTTGCTGTGGTGAATCAGAGGAGTTTGAGAGGATTGGTGAGAGATTTGGCAGGGTTTAAAAGTGGGGTTTGAAAGTAAACGTTGATAAAAGTAATGTGTGAAAGAAGGGGTTTGAAAGTAATGTAGATAAGAGAGTAAGGTTAATGGTTGTGAGTGAACAACAGTCCCCGAATGCAGTTATGTTCGATTGTTGAGCAGCTGAACAAGTTCTAGCTTACATATAGGATCTATGTTGGACTGAAAAAGGGAATGGATGATCAGAGTGTATAGAAATTTGGAGATGG
>JABUQX010069619.1:22500-47500 GCA_015478945.1 Trachelipus rathkii
AAACCTATAGTCACTTTATGAGAGGATTTAAAAGAACATCGGCAACTCTAATTCCTTAGTTTTTAGACAAGTTAAATAGTTAAAAAAGGGGTGGAGTGACGCTTCCCAAATATAGTCCATTTTTGAACATAAACCCGCAATAAAACGATGCACTGAAATTTTCAGTCTCCGCACTCCTTTCTGGAAATTCAATTCCTAATATGTGGAATAGCATCCGAATATGTGGGAATTTTCCATAGTGAGGCCAAGGAACTAACCTGCTCTGCTAATATTTTAATAGGAGCAAGCCTATAAGTTTAAATTTCCCCTTTTACTACAATTACTGCTGAAGTTTTAAGATGGTAAATGAAAATTCACAAAAATTAAAGTCCATTAAGTGATCCTGCCAATAGTTAGATTAGTTAAGTGATGATATAATTAGGAGTTAGTGCTTAAATATCGAATAATTTATTTCTTGTTGAAACCGAAGCTTCAAAAAAAATTAAAAAAATAATTCTCATCAATTAATTAAAATGAAATAATAATAGCACTATACTTACTTTGTCATATATGGAGTGGTTATTCTTTTCTGTGTAGGAACAGCAGTTCCATCTCCAGCATTTAGCAACTCTATATTAGGTTCATCCTTTAAAACAAACATTTTATTATTATTATTATTATTATATTTAAGACTCAAAGAAGCAGCATTTCAAGTGTAAATAAAATAAATTATGTAAATTAACAAATATATATTACCTACCCTTATTCAATTTCATCAAAGAAAATCATCCCCAACACTGAAAAAAAATTGTAGATTATATATATATATATATATATATATATATATATATATATATATATATATATATATATATATATATATATATATATATATATATATATATATATATATATATATATATATATATATATATATATATATATATATATATATATATATATATAAATATATATATATATATATATATATATATATATATATATATATATAAATATAAATATAAATATAAATATATATATATATATATATATATATATATATATATATATATATATATATATATATATATATATATATATATA
The DNA here is from genome assembly GCA_015478945.1 of Trachelipus rathkii. Taxonomy (NCBI): domain Eukaryota; kingdom Metazoa; phylum Arthropoda; class Malacostraca; order Isopoda; family Trachelipodidae; genus Trachelipus; species Trachelipus rathkii. Next base: position 23,584 of record JABUQX010069619.1, read on the forward strand.
TATATATATATATATATATATATATATATATATATATATATATATATATATATTTATATATATATATATATATATACAATATATATATATATATATATATAAATATATTTATATATATAGAAATATAAATATATACACATATATACATATATATATATATATATATATATATATATATATATATATATATATATATATATATATATATATACTATATATAAATTATAAATATATAAAAATATGAAAAATAATAATATATCAGATATTTTATATATATATATATATATATATATATATATATATATATATATATATATATATATATATAGATTTAGATACTTAATTCTCACTAATAATATATATATATATATATATATACAATATATATATATATATATATAGGGGACCGCTTCACTCTCGTCCATTCTCCACCAGTCAAACACCCACCCCTGCCACCACTACCTATAATTTTCATCACTCCATCCATATAGAGTAGCCATGGAGAGACAACATCCCTACCTCACTCGGCTATTAATATCAAACCATTCACTCTCCACTCCATTTATTCTTACACATGTTTCACTTTAAACATACTGTAGATACCTTTGATTCCATTCAGAAACCTACCACCAACACCATATATTACTAATACCTGCCACAGCTTGCCTATTAATCCTGCCTCATATATATATATATATATATATATATATATATATATATATATATATATAAATATATATATACCCTATATATATATATATATATATATATATATATATATATATATATATATATATATATATATATATATATATATATATATATATATATATATATATAAAGAAGATTGAGTCAACTATCAGTATAAATTTTTTGTGGTACTGATACTCTAACAGTATGAAACAAATTGGTAAAAAATGACAATGGTACCAAATCTGTCTTCGTAAAAAATTTATGGTCTTATCAAGGGCCTTAAACTTGTTGACTAATATTTATACTGTATTTGTTAAATAGAGTATTTTTATATTAAAAACTATTATAGGCCTAATTTAGTTCTTTCTCATTTTGTTGTAAATTTAAGCCCAATTGTTCTAGGGTTTGAAATCTAAAATAAATTGATTAGAAAAAAAAAATATAATATCAACTTATATAATATATCAATAACTTTAAAATAAATTTAGTGAATTTTGCTTGAAATTTTGAAATTTATATCTCTATTAAAATCTCTAATTTAAAAAAAAAAAAAATCTAAATAAAACCTCTAACAAGACTGATTGAACATTAGAGATGAAACGTAAGAAAATATATTTAGGTCTTATTAATTAATAATAGTGATATATATATATATATTAGGGATGTGCCGAATAGTGAAAAAGCTGAATACCGAATACCGAATATTCGGCTAAAAGTATTCGGCCGAATACCGAATATTCGGCCGAATAATCACTTCGCTATTCGGCCGAATAGTTATTTCAAATTCGGTCATCCATTTGGGAAAAGGCCAAGAAAACTACTGGTCAACAAAATAAGGTGAAATTTTTCTTGGATGGACTTTTGTAGCAGATATATAGTAATTCGGAGGTACTGATTCCATATATATTCTCGGATTTGCTGTATCACATCCAGTTTTCGTGCAATCATGGATCCCTATTTTTGCATATTCCCTAGGAATGACAAAATTCATGTGCGCACTACGTAGGCTGTATAGACGTTACCTTCCGCATATATCTACAGTAGCAAGTTTTACTGCGGTCGTGTCAGAGAGCATGTGGTAACTTTAGTACGTCTACATGTATGAATTACTTAATGACCTGGATGATATATCATCCATCTAAAAATCTGATCCGGATGGTCCGTCATTGTTAGGGTGAACTGAAAAGATCTTAACATGAGTTGTATTTGCCGAGAAGTTGTCCTGAGCTATTGGCTTCTAGGTTATATATAAAATGACTACCGGACCATAGCACAAGAGTAACATTTTTTTTATCGTAACAGAGAAGCAGAGCTGCGGAGGCTCTTCCAGTCAGATGGTAACCTTGTGTATTGCAGTGAAGTTGCAGGCCTACTACTCGCTATGGGACTCCCAGCATACGATGCAGGTGAGTGGCGACTGTTTATTGACACTTCCAAGAGCAGTTTAAAATGTGTGTTGTTACACAACGGCAACAGGTATGCTTCGGTTCCAGTAGCGTCGACTCAGTACGGATGAGAGAGGAGTATGCAAAAATCAAAACAGTTTGGAGAGGCTACAATATCAGGTACATGGATGGTAAATATGCGTCGACCTCAAAATGGTAAACATTTTGCTCCAAATAACAAATATCAAATATGCCCCCCCCTTGGAAAATTTTATGCGGACGCCCATGATGGCCACCGAGGGAAACCTAAATGCCAGGTGTCAGGAACCTCGTATGTGAACCACTTGTACAGAGAAAACATCATACCATCATATAAACTTGGTTTGATGGAAAATATTTGTGAAGGCCCTGGACCATGATGGTGAATGCTTCCGCTATATATGCTCAACGTTTCCTGGTCTGAGTGACGAGAAGAAAAAAGCTGGGATATTTGATGGCCCACAAATACGGACACTCCTCCGTGATGCTGCCTTTGCTACAACAATGACTGTATTAGAGGCAAGAGCGTGGAATGCTTTTTCAGATGTAGCACAGAATTTTCTGGGGAACAGGGAAGCCGAGAACCACTAACATTGTACAGGAACTGCTAGACAGTTTTCATTCTCATGGATGTAGAATGAGTATAAAGTTGCACTACTTACATTCTCACCTAAGAAAATTTCCGGATAACCTAGGCGATGTTAGTGATGAGCAGGGTGAATGAACGGTTCCATCAAGATCTAAAGTTCTTGGAAGGACATTACCAGGGGCAGAGTGGATATCAATATGATGGCGACTGTGTTGGAGCTTGATGAGGGGGATATTCCAGGCGGCTATGCTGAGGAGATCGTCTGAGAGAAAGTTACAGCCATTGTAGGTGTCCCATATTATCTAAACCCATTCCTTCTATTACATTCATTGTTGTCCCATATTACTCTTTATTCATAGTTGTATTATATGTTTAACATATATCTATCAAAGACATATATCATATCATTGCGATTTGTTTCTCTCCCTTCATATATCCAATATATATATATATATATATATATATATATATATATATATATATATATATATAATATATATATATATATATATATATATATATATATATATATATATATATATATATATATATATATATATATATATATATATATATATATATATATATATATATATATATATATATATATATATATATATAATAATAATATAAATATTCTATAAATATATATATATATATATATATATATAATATATATATATATATATATATATATATATATAATATATATATATATATATATATATATATATAATATATACCTTATATCATATATATATATATATATATATATCCCAATAATTGTGATAAACCCTCTTGAAAAAGGTAAAAATCATAAAATTTTACAAATCTGTGTTACACACAATATCTCACAAATGCGATGTGATATGCAAAAACCGATTACATTTTTGGAATCAGCACATCAATAATCAATTGCGAAACCCCGTCCAAGAAATTTCCTGTTTACCAGTGTTATATACAAAGTAATAAAACAAAAAGTAAATAACTATTTCTTACCTATAGCAAACCATTCACATATTAAAAATAATTAAATGAAAATGGAAAAGTTCGTAGTTAAAGATATTAAACTAAATTTCATTTGAATAAGCTCTAAGGTTAAAATGACAACATTAGCAATTCTCCATTTTCAGGGGATAACCTATTTCTTGTATTCATAAATATTTCCTCCTGTTCTAAATATTCTTTTACTTTCGACTGATGACGGGTGAGAGCTGAGAAGTATTTTTATTGCTAGTTTTTTCAAATTCATAAAACTATTTCCAGTGTTTTTCCACCAATTGAAGGGAATATCATTGTCTTCACTGGTCAAAGTAGGCAAACTTATATTTGTTTATTTCTTGGTGTAATTCCTTACTTTTATGTACAATAATCACATCGTCAGAAGAATGGGACTTTCTTTTTCACTCTCACTTTCTTTTCTGTATGACGATTTTGATGCCACAATTTCTTTAAAACAATCCATTAATGAAGTGAAAATGGAACCTTCAGCTTCACTTTCCCCACTACGTGAATCATCGTCAGCAGAAGAGTCAGGAGTTAAATTTTCATGCATTTCTTTCCATGCCTCAACGACCATATTTTTTACTGATTCATCTGATTCATGTTGAAAAATTAGCTTGAATCGCAGATCTAAGAAAGTAGCTACACACAAAGATTTATCACATAGAAACTTAGAAAGTCTTTTTTCTACTGATTTCTTAAGCTCTTCAACGAGTGTAATTATTCCACTGAAGCTTTTGCTTTTAATAGCCTTATTTAAAAATAGATTTATTGCTAAAATGGAAGGGATCACTTGGACGACTGTTACTTCACGTTTAATGCTTGTTTTAGTGATGTTGTCAAATGGCTCAAGTAAATGGAATAATTTTGCCACTGAAAATCAGTCAACATTTTCTGATTGCATTCAGCAGCGTATATGGAAAGGGGAACTTTTTGTTCAAACAATCTTTTAAGCATATCATAAGTTCTGTTCCAGCGTGTAGAAACGTCTTGAATTAATTTATGATGTTTGACATTAAGCTTTGCAGCTGCCGTTGCTGAATGGTGAAAATGAGAGGATATGCTTCTGAAAGTAAATAAAATATCTTTAACAGACTTCTGACATAATATTGAATCGTGAATGCATAGTTGCAACATGTGAATAAAACATGAAATTGATAGCAAGCCACTCTCCCTTATACCAGCTACCATGTTTGGTCCATTATCCGTATCACTAAATGAATTCTATTTTTTAGAATATTGAAAAATGTCAAAGGCCCTTATAGGATCTGACAAATGACAAAGATTTTCGCCATATTGGCTACAAAATTTGGCTATATTTTTATTTTTTGGAAAATAAGTTTCTAAAATTTCAATTTTAAATTGAAATAACTTTCCCTTATGTTGACGTAATTTATTGTTTATAAAGCTCAATATTCGGCCCAAATAGTTCGGCAAAAAGCCGAATACCGAATATTCGGTATTTTGGCCGAATAGGCCGAATACCGAATACTTACCGAATATTCGGCACATCCTCTAATATATATATATATATATATATATATATATATATATATATATATATATATAAATCCCCTACTCATCATATATACTATATATATATATATATATAGTGCGGTGGGGTATATTTGGGTCACAGTCGATTCAAGGTAAATTTGGATCAGTCTATTTTAATATGAAGGACTGAAAATTTTAAAAATATTTTTGTTTGTGCAGGTAGCCCTAACCTTAAACTATATGTCAATATGGTATTTGGCCTTCATTTGGAATAAAGGGTCAAAATAGGTAGAAATTTTTTACACTATGCCCAAAAAATGAAACCGCATTCAGAGAAAAAATGATCTAATTTCATGATCCAAATATTGGTTCAAACCAAAGTAGGGGCAAATTTGGATCATTGGGGGGTATAGTAATAGCCAATAGTGTTGCTGAGTTTGAAAGTATCCCTCAAAGTTGGGGGAAGGTGATCCAAATGTACCCGAGAAATGGGGAAAATTTGGATCAAAATTTGATTCAAATGTACCCCAAATAGTAATCCAATTTTCCCCCAAATCCTGATACAATTTTACCCCATATTGGTTCATTTTTACCCATGTGGATATTACTCACTTTTATCTGCAACCTTATATATATATATATATATATATATATATATATATATATATATATATATATATATATATATATATATATATATATATATATATATATATATATATATATATATATATATATATACTTCTATATACACATATCTGTATATACCGATATATATATATATATATACCTTATATATATATATATATATATATATATATATATATATATATATATATATATATATATATATATATATATATATATATATATATATATATATATATATATATATATATATATATATATATATATATATATATATATATATATATATATATATATATATATATATATATATATATATATATATATATATATATATATATATATATATATATTCAGACATTTGAAATTGATTTAAAATAAGTAACTATGCCAAGAATGTATATCCCAAAAGTGAAAAAATATCGAGGAGATGATGCCATAATGGCAGTTAATGAAGTAAAAGAAGGAAAACTTTCAATAAGAAAAGCAGCTAAACAGTACCACGTCTCTTATGGGACACTGCACCGAATGATAAAAAGAGCAAACAGTCAAGGCCAAATTATTGTCCCAAGAAAAAAAGGAAAAAATACGTATTTTAGTACAGAATTCGAAAAAGAACTTGCTGAAACTATAAAGACAATGGAAGAAATGGGTCTCTCACCCACCCTTGATGAATTTCTTTCCATTGTTGAAAGTTATGTAAAAGCAAACAATATACCCAATAGATTTAAAGATGGACACCCTGGATATGACTGGGCTCAAGGATTTATGAAACGTAACTATATTAACCTTAAAAAAGGAACGAAGATAAATGTAGCAAGGAAAAAGATTACATCAGATCCATTTGTAATATATGATTATTATGAACAGCTGGGAAAGGTAATTGAAAATCTAGGCATTGCAAACCGACTGGAATGCATTTGGAATTTAGATGAAACCGCTTTTAATTATGATCCATCAAAAAGAAAAATTCTGGGAACTAAAGGAAAAACAACTTTACGTTTAACCTGTGGCACAGGTTAGAAACCGCAAACCGCAAAAGTGCACCTGTTTCTAGCTTCTAGCATGTGCCGACCTATATTGTAGAATACACCTAATATTAGTGTCTACCCCTATGTTATAAGGTACGGGGAATCGATTAGTGTGTATTAGAAGGTGCTAGAATGCTTCCTTGTATGAGTTAATACCCCGCCCCCCTTTTCTAGCACTTCTAGCAATGACATATCCTACGTCATAGAATACACCTAATATTAGTGTCTACTCCTATGTTTTGAGGTATGAGGATTTGATTGGTGTATATTAGAAGTTGCTAGGATGCTTCCTTCTATGAGTTAGTACCCCTACCCCCCTTTTTCTAGTGCAAGTATTCAACTTTATTTTTCGAGCTAGAGAGTTGAACTTGGTGTCTACCCCTATGTTTTGAGGTATGCCGAGTTGATTCCTGGTATTACCGAGTGGATCGGAGCATCCCTTAGGGCCTTTGCACCGGTGCTGCGGTGCTCATATATATTTTTTGGTTTTTTAAAGGCTTTCTGGTTAAGATATTCTCTTCAAACTGGCTACCGTGGTTGATGAAGGTGCCGCCTGCCTGGGCCCGAGGTTTCCCGCCGCCGCGTCCAAGGAGGGGAGGGGGTCTGAGCCCCCAAAACCAGGAAAAGAACTTAGAAGGTTGAAATTTGGTGAATGAATAGAAGAGAATAATTTTAATTTAAAAATTTATGCAAAAAAAAAAAAAAAAAAAAAATTTTTAGGGCCTCTTAATTATTAGATCCAAATTTCCCCAAGCACGATCCAAATGTTTCCCAATTCGAGGTAAAAATGAATCAGTGATTTTAAATTAATAAAAAATTAAGTTTAAAACTAAATACACCAGTCATTACATTATATTGTAGAGAATTTAATTATACACCTTTCCATATTAAATAGTTAGCAAAAATATGTTTTGGCTATGAATTGCATGTCAATATTTGATTTTGATACAAATATACCCCACCGCACTATATATATATATATATATATATATATATATATATATATATATCTTTTATATATATATATATATATATATATATATATATATATATATATATATATATATATATATATATATATATATATATATATATATATATATATATATATATATATATATATATATATATATATATATATATATATATATATATATATATATATATATATATATATATATATATTATATATATATATATATATATATATATATATATATATATATATATATATATATATATATATATATATATATATATATATATATATATATATATATATATATATATATATATACCGTATATATATATATATATATATATATATATATATATATATATATATATATATATATATATATATATATAGCATATATATATATATATATATATATATATATATATATATATATATATATATCTATATATATATATATATATATATATATATATATATACATATATATATTAATTATTCCTCAACTTACTCATCTCCATCAAATTCTTCATCAGCCATTCTTAATCAAGTCAAGTAAATATACTGTAAAAGAAAAAAAATCCATTTTATGGTAACCTTAAATAAACGGTAATAAGAAGACAATTTCCCATAACTTTTTTTTTTTTGATATAATTGAATTTTTCTTTTATTTCATTCGTAATTATATGTAGAAACAATAAATGTAATTTCATTCTACAAAAAACAAAACAAACATTCAATAAATTAAAACTCATTGAAGTATTAAAAAAAATTAGGCATAATTCCAGAAAAGGGCCAGGAGAATTATCTCGAAAAGTATGACACTTACAGAATAACCAATTACATATTTGGAATCAGTGTATAATGCTTATTACCAGAGTGTTAAAAAAATTATATATACAGCCTATATGTAAAGTCGTTTTATGATTTAAAACTAACAAACACCCTAGAGTAGACCACATAGATATCAGTTGTCAGGGTCTCTAGGTGGAAGATGGGGGGGGGGGGGGTCATTTCCCCTTCTGCCCCTGATCAGCTCGAGCCCCCTAAAAATTGAAGTTCAAAGAAACATATTTCCATTAGGGGGCTCGAGCTGATGGGGGACAGTCCCCACCCCCTGTCTACCTAGAGGCCGAGAGACCCAGACAACTGATATCTATGCAGTCTACTCTACCACGTTGAATGCCACATCAACAATAATTGTTGAGTGATTTTCAAAATGTGCCGAGTCAACAATAATTATTGACAAGGTTTTTTCACTGGCAGGCCATGTCATCAATATTTTGCAACATTCTATCTAATATTACATGTTGTTGAACATCGTTGGCACACGGTGAACATTTTTGCTTAAGGTCCTTGGCCCCCCAAAACTATCCTTACTATTTTATGCAAGTACGAGTGTAAAAGTGGAATGAAAACTTGTAAATCAGTGATTATTCTTTACTGAAATTGATAAAAACTATATACATGTTATTTGAAGAAAAAATGGAAAAATACATAATATACATGAGATCATTCAATAACAACTTGGTAGAACCAAGTAGATCCTTCAATAGAATAAGGTAAATATCTAGATTTGAATCAGTGCATATTTATGAAAAAAATTTCTAAGTTCAAAAAAATTTCTAAGATCAGAAAAGTTGTTAAGTTTTAAAAGAAAATCCTTAGTAAGCGGCTTCTGGATGCCCAGGAAGCTTGCCGCCCTTAAAAAACTTCAGCCTTTTCTGAACTTAGAGGCTTTGAACAAAAAGAACCTCTATGCACTGATTAAATAGACCTTATAATGTATTATTGTTAATTAGTAGGCTATCTTTGAAAATTACAAGCTTGAAATAATATAAAGTATACCTTAATCTAATCTAATTAATAAACCTTAATCATTACTAGGACTTAGAAGCCATGTTCAATACATATATATATATATATAATATATATATATATATATATATATATATATATATATAACTATATATATATATATATATATATATATATATATATATATATATATATATATTTTTTTTTTTTATCTCCTTTATCTTCATCAAAGTTAGGCAAGTTAGCTGATTACAGCCTAGTTTGATAAATTTATATATATTTTTTTTTTATGAAAATCATAGGATATAGGGCCTAATCTAAAAAAATAATGAAAAATAGTGAAAATGAAAATCGGCTGTCTCTTTAGGAAAAAAAGTTACAGCCTCTCAAAATTTAAATTTCCTTATATGATTTTCTTATAAAAAAAAAATTAATCGCAGGATAAGCCTATACTCTAGAAAAAAAATAAAAATAATGAAGCTTAAAAAAATTTCAAATGTTTAAAGTCTTTAAAAAAAGAGTTACAGCCTCACAAAGTTTAAAATTTTCCCATAGGCTTTTATAAAAAAAATTACTAGGTCTCATGCTCATTTTAGGGCCATTCTAGTGTAAGTTATGATAACATTTGTTAAGTATACATAGATTTTCTCAGTGTATACCTAACAAAACTTATCATAACCTGAACTAGAGGGCCTGAAATGAACCCTAACCTGATGGGATAAAAATTGAAAGTCTATGGGAGTTTTAATAATTTTTAAAGGGACCGCTGAATTTTGTTTTCAATATTCTTTATTATTATTTTTTTAGTGTACATCCTATGATTTTTAAAAAAAATCGGGGGTGACATCCCTCTGCGATATTATCTAGCATATATATATATATATATATATATATATATATATATATATATATATATATATATATATATATATATATATATATATATATATATAGATATATATATACTCAGATATATATATATATATATATATAAATATATATATATATATATATATATATATATATATATATATATATATATATATATATATATATATATATATATATATATATATATATATATATATATATACTGTACAAATAAAGTAAATGAGGCAATATTTTAGAAATAATAAAAAACATATGACAGGTTGCTTTATACCCATATCAAAACAGATTAAAAAAAAATCAACTCCAATTATTTAAATATAAAAAAAATCTTTCACCCCCAATATTTATAAAAATCACAAAGTATATTCTAAAAAAATAATAATGAAGAATAGTGAAAACGAAAATCAGCAGTCTCCTTAGGAAAAAGTTACTGCCTCTCAAAGTTGTTAAAAATCCCATAGGATTCTTATTAAAAAAAAAAAAAAATTTAAATCACAGGATATAGCTACTCTAAAAAAATAATAATGAAGAATAGTGAAAACGAAAATGATTTAAGTCTTCAGGAAAAAGTTACAGCCTTTCAAAGTTTAAAATTTTCCCATAGGCTTTTTATAAAAAAAAAAATTAGTGGGCCTTGTGCTCGTTTTAGGGCCATCCTAGTTCAGGTTATGATAAGATTTGTTAAGTATACATAGAAGTTCAGGTTATGATAAGATTTGTTAAGTAGCGTAGGGGTGACTTGGACCACTTTAGGTATAACTTAGTCTCCTGACTTTCCCCTAATGCATTCTTTAGAATTTTTTTTTTCTGAAAATCAAGGCCCTATAGTAGGTCATAAGCACACGAAAAAAATAATGTAATTCTAATAATAATAGTTTTATTAAAGTTTAAATAAAGCTCATTCAGACTCCCCTTGGAGGGGTGAATCGGACCACCATTGAGCAATAAATTTATTTATATTTTATGTATAAATTCAATTTTATATTTTAATTTATACTTAATATAAATTATTTATCATATTAAAATTAGTAATAAGTAATATAAATATCAATAATGATACATAAAATAAGAATAAAAATATGGTGGTCCAATTCACCCCTCTCATGGAACAAATTTTGACATTTTTTGGAATTCGTATTTTTCATATAAATTTCATTTTTTATTTTAATTTTTACTTAATATAAGTTAACTGTTTATTATATTAAAATTAGATATATGTAATAAAAATGTCAATAATAATACATAAAATAAGAATAACAATAGTGGTCTGATTCACCCCATTATCGATTTTTACCGCAGGGTGAATTGGACCATGTTAGGCCCCGTGATTTAGCTACTAGTACTGTTTGAACAAAAATTTACTTGCCATTTAAAGCTAACATACTCAAGTATATACACTGAAAAAATAATTAAAATCCATTCACAATTTTTCATTTTATAACAAAGTTAAAAAACTTATTTTTCAAAAGTGAAATTCTATTGAAGTCCATTCTTTTTTTTATTATATTTTTTTAAAAATATAAAACTCTAGAATTAAAGACAATCTAAATAAAACTTGTAGTACTACCGCGTGGCTATTGAATGAGCAAAAAAAAAATTTATATATATATTTTTTTTTTTTGAGTGGACCGAATCACCCCTCTAAAAAAGGCGGGCCCAGTCACCCCGCCCAACGCTATACATAGAATTTCTCTGTGTATACCTAACAAAACTTATCATAACCTGAACTAGAGGGCCTGAAATAAGACCTAACCTTCATGGATCAAAAATGAAAAGTCTATGAGTTTCAACAACTTTGAGAGGCTAATTTTTTCCTAAAGAGACCGCCAATTTTCGTTATTCTTCATTACTATTTTTACTTTTTTTTTTTTTTTAAGTATATTCCTGCGATTTTCACAAAAATCAGGTGTGTGACGCCCCTCTGGTCTACTCTTTACCAAATCGGTTTTTACATTACGTGTAGCTCCACAATTCCCAACTGTATAATTAGCCTACCAATCTCCATTACGGGCTATACTGTATGTTTACTAAAGGCGTTTTCCATTTTGCACTTTTGCTAACGAAATTTAGGAAAATGCTAAAAAGTCGTTCGATTATGTCAATTTTAGCACAAATTTAGTAAAATGCTAACGAAACGTTAGTAATTTCCTAAATTCTGTTAGGTTGCTCTTTCCCGTGCTTACCGAATTTTAGAAAATGCTAACGAAAAAAATGTAAACAAATAAGATTGCGGCGTAGTAGTTCGTTGATTTGATGAATGTTTCATTCATGAAATTTGCTTTAAATCTAATTTCTTCTAAATCGATAAACTCCATCACAATAGTTGATCAATTATTTGTAGTAAAAACCATTTGTTACTTTTTTTAATTTTGTTTCTTCCAAAACTACGTGCTCCATTAGAACAGTCTTGTAAACAATCGGTCGATTATGCCCGAAATTCGTGCTAAAATTGGATTAGCATTTCTTATCGAGCGTTAGCACAAATGCAAAATGGAAAACGCCTTAAAACATTTTGATTAGGCATATTTTAAAACTAAACTACATACACTATTGCCAGAGCTTTTATGTCGAACATGAGACTACAGTTAACTTACTTCTCCATTCTTACCTTCAATATTTAGTTTTCAGTTTCAGCCTTCTAGAAACGAAATGAAAAAGTGAAAAACCCGAAAACGTTTTTATAGCATGGAGTAATCCATGCGCAATGTGTTTGCTCAATGCTAAAGTACTTTTAACTTGTTGTTGGTAGGTGAATCATAGTATATCCCAAATTTATAGTAATGAAATCCAATGTTAAAATTTGCGGGCAATCTAAACTTTTATTTAACTTAAACTTTTTATTTAAACTTTTGTGAACGACATTTTTTCAGAAAAGAATCAAACGAAAATTAAATAATTTTAAACATTAAAAGTGACTTTTATTATTATTATTATTATTATTATTATTATTATTATTATTATTATTATTATTATTATTATTATTATTATTATTATTATTATTATTATTATTATTATTATTATTATTATTATTATTATTATTATTATTATTATTATTATGAAATTATTTTTTTATTGAATGATTTGTACATGAATGCTGGTGAAGGGGCCTGAAGGCTGGCTGTTTGCGCTATTGCTTACTGCTTTGCTGCTTTAAGGTCAATAAAAACATGTTTTTATTAAAAATCTTTTTCAAAAACATAAAATGTTTTTCAAAAATTCATTAATGAAACAGGCTTTCTGTTAAAAAAAAAAAATGTTTCAGTATAAATAAAATGTCAAACTCTATGAATTCGAACTCTGTAGGTATCCTTTAAAATAAGGTTTGATAGACCATACATTAGATAAGTTGAATGTGCAAGTTTTGATTCAAACACCGTACTAATTTCTGACGCCATCTTCAACCCCCATCTAACTCCATGCCAACTCCTCTGACTCCGACTCCTTCATCTGCTATGTACTCTGTAATTTATTTCATCTTTTGTTGAGTTCAACTAAGTCCATCTTATTGTGTGGACATGGTTATTGTTGGAAACCAAAATGCTCATGTTTAGGAATGGAAGATATCAACATCTGCCAAGCAAGCAGCTTCAGAAATGTGTGAGGAATACCGAGTTGTTTCCATGGAAATGGGAAAGGAAGGTATCACCAGAAAGGTGTCATCTTTTTGAAAAGGTGTTGGGATTGAGGTATTTCGTTCCAATATAGGATTCGTTGGGTTGACAAAGTCTGATGCTGGAGATTTTGCCAGTAATTCATCATGCGAATGATTTTGGGAGCTTGGACAATTTGATTTAAGAATGGAGACATCTGGGTCCCCTTTCATGCCTCCAACAGATCCAGAACGCTTAGAGCATTTGCGGAGTTTACGTTGGACAGTTTTCCATTCCCCTCTCTCGGAAGCATTAGAAAGAGATTGGGTCATCACATCAAGCTCTATTTGGAAGCTGTTATCCATTTCATCCGCTAAGGCATAGAATCCTTTGGGGGAGTGCTGAGATAGGATATTCGGAAGAAGAGTTATAGGAAGATTCAGAAGAGCTGGAATAATCTTGCAAACTATTAGAGGGTTGATTGGTGGGTTGTTCGACAGCTGTGATTGTTTGGGTACTACAATCTATTGAAGTCATAGTTTTTGTCTCTGGAATAGACTTATGGCGAGGTCTCTTCTGAGTTGAATTTTTTATGTCTAGGGTTAATGTGTTTTTGTATAAAAATTTGTATTTTAACGAATAATCTTTAGCTTGGTGATTATTCTTTTCTTTGTGTTTAGGAACATCTTTTTCAGGAATTTGTGTAATAGTGGGAGGCGTATTAAGGGACAAAAAGACAGTCCTCTTGCGTAAGTTTGGAGAACCAACTTAAGTTCCATTGTTGGTTTATTGAAAATTAATACTCGGGATAGGGTTGTTGATAGTATTTTGAACGGGAGATTGGATCAAGGGCTGCTTTTGCACTATTTGAGAAGTCAGTAGTGTGGGCAATACAGGCAGACAGGTTACAGTAACTGCCTGAGTTTCGCTGGGATTTGGGAGAGGAGTTCTACTAGGATGGGGTTGTGTCGATGGATTAACAGGCGGAGGCATGGAGGCAGCTGCAATTGTAGCGTAAGATTACCTTTGTCTTGTAGGATATTTTTCATTGAGCTGGTGTATGGCATCTCTCCTGCTCAATTTATGTATTGTACATATATACCTTACCTGTTCAAACAGGTAAGAGGGGCATTTGAAGGAAGAAGCACTGTGGGGTCTTCCACAGTTTTTACAGTGTTGTGTATTTTCACAGGGAATGTGAAATAATTCTCCGCAGACTGGGCATATGTTACACGGTCCCCTACACTGTTTTCGGGATGACCAAACCGTTGACATTTAAAGCAACGTCTGGGTCGAGGGATAAACGTGCGAACATTGTAACTTGTGAACCCTATTTTCACCTTTGTAGGTGGATGAGGGGTATTAAAGGTCAGCAGTAAACGAAGATTTTGGGGTGTCAGGCGAGTCCCGACGAGGGGGAAATCTATAAATGTTTGTAACAAAAAATCTTTTCTGCTGGAGATTTCTCATAATGACGTCAGTATCTTCCTCTTTCTTTCCAAAAGAATAAATAGTGCCTTTAGATGTGTTTCTTATTTCAAAGAAGAATGTTTGCGAGAGACGTTAAGGATGACAAAATAGAACTTTGATTCAGGTTAGCAGCTTGAGCGAGAAGGACCCATTTCTCATTAATGTGACTGGAGGCTCTTCAACTCCCTATCGCTAAGAATAATGGTTCTTTGCTCAGCAAGAGTTTTGGAGGTGGTGAATAGCAATAAATAATATATCGGGAATGATGTGTCAACTGGCACTTTCCAGAGAGGGAGCAGCATTTGAAGAAAACAAATGAGAACGACTATGACGGGGGCACCTTTTCGGGATTGCTCCGACCGTTTGGGCACCTGGGGTGTCAAGGGCATACCAGACGACGAATCGCTGAGGTTATGCAGAGAACTTTCAGGTGTTGTAGAAGGAATAAAAGCGGAAACACCTGCTGGTCTAGAAGTAGAAGGGACCGAGGTGGGGTCAGGCTGGGAACCCGACTGATGGTAATTGTTGTTGTTGTTGTTGTTGTTGTTGTTGTTGTTGTTGTTGTTGTTGTTGTTGTTGTTGTTGTACTCGCCTTAATTTAGTAACATTTTTTCTTCAAGAGCCAGTTTCATAGAAATTAAACCTCAGACTTCTTCTGAATAAATGAAAAGTTATAACAATAAAAATGAAACATAAAAGTAAATAAGAGGATGGGCTGGAAGGGCATATTTTGCATAAAGAAGGGTAGTCCTTCTCTACAACAGGTCACAGGCCAGAGACCCACACAACTTCCCGGACCCCACCACGTAGGGTAGGCTGTGGATGTGGCCTTGGAAGAGCCTCCCGGAACTCTACGTCGGTTTACCTCCCGTTTACTGCACGGAACCTACATAATCTCACGTCAGAGCCTGAGATCATACACCAAAGTGCAGAACAGCCTCCTCACCGGTTATCTCAAGGTTTGGGCCCCTACAATTGGCTGCCCGATCAAAGGCAAGCGAAAGGACCGGTTTATAGCCTGTACCCTCATCCACTGGAAGAAGTGTGAGGTAGGCTGAAGACCCATGCGGGAAGAGGCACCGGATAGCCCAAGGGGCTGTGATGGAAAAAACAAAGAGTATAAAAACTATTATATACTTTCACATATATATCTTCTATTTTGCTCATTTTAGTATTTTATTTTAGGATATAGTATTTTATTTTAGGATTTAAAAACTATTAGGTATATAAAGTATCTTTTATTTAGTTTTAGCGGAATTTATATTTTGTCTACATGTGGTATCCATTTTTCACTAAATTTCACTAAAAAATCACATTGTCTTGCGACAATTGTGGAACCACTTCTAATTCAAAGGCGGTACTATTTAGTCGTGTTTGTGTAATCAAAGTTAAAAATCAAAATGTAAAAGGGTATAGAGGTAAATTTCTTCATTTCTTTTCAAATATTTTCACTATCAACCTATCTCTATTCTCTTTACCTTCTCACCAATCAAATTTACCCTAACTAAGATTTTAAGTGATAGATTACTAAAACCATAAGGCAGAGTTATCTATGGACTATCAAGATCTTATTCAAAGAGCAAAAAAATCTTTGAAAACAACAAATTCAGGTAAGGCTAATTTAGATTCACAATTGTACTTATATATCACCTTTTAAAACCTTATATCTTTCAAAGATTTTTTTGTAATTAATTTAATCTGCTTTAGATTAAATTTTCGTCAATTGTGTAATCTATATTGGTCTTAACGAACGGATTTGTTGCAAGTTCTTGATAACTCGTGCCTATCAATTGCAAATTACAATCAAACTATCTCCGAAGCTTATAGCAGTTTCGATATTTTGTGTAGGCTATTATTAGGTCAAAATCATTTAAAATTAAGGTTTATTTGAACATAAGAAAATAATAGAGACGGTAGAAGCCACGTGGGCCTATCGAGACTAGCCTATTGGTGTTTTGTCCTAAGTTTAGTTAGTCTTAGTGTAATTAATTCAAAATTTGGTATGAGAGTTAGGTAAGCAATGCATCATTGCCTAACCATTACATTACTGATTTCCTAAAAAATTCAAGCTCAAACTTAGGCCTAGGCCTAGGTTATTTTCAACCTCAAAATTTGTTTTTTGTGTGTGTGTGGTCTTCTAAACCCTTTCAAAATTCAAATCAAATAATTTGTCCTGGTGGTAGGCCATATCTCATTTTTCCTCAAAAAATTCAATTTCAAAGTTAGGCATTATAGGCCTAGATCACTTTCAACTTCAAATTTTGTTTTTTTTTGGTCTAATAGACCTTTTCAAAATTCAAATCAAATAATTTGGCTTGGTGATAGGCTATCTTTCATTATTTCATCTTTCTTCAAGGTTTCATTTGTCCTTGGGTCATTCTAGCCAAATTTCAGCGAAAATGTCTGACCCAGAGATACAAGCCCTTCATGATAAAGTTAATAAAAAATCAAAGCCTATAGTTCAAGCCATTTCATCCCTCAAGGCACAAGTAGATATTTATCTTAGTCAGATAGAGAATAGGCCTACAGATAATAATAAAGATAAAGATGCAGTTTATGTAAAGGATCTCGTAGAGGAAGTAGAGTCCTTGTTAAAAGATATTAAACAAAAGGATACAAATATAATAAAAATATATAATGATAATGAGGTTGACTCCCTCATTCCTGAGTTTCATAATAAGGAGTTGTGTAGTCAGATTCAGTACCAATGCTCGATTAAATCAAAATTAAGTGAATTAAAATTTAAAGGGGAACAAAATTCAACCCCTCAAAAAAATACTTGCTCTCATCTAAGTGAATCTGTTCTTAGAGCTATAGATTGTGGTTTCTTTGAGGGCAATGAAACTGATAAGTTTGCTTATAAAACCTTCATTTCAAAATTTAAGAGCTCCTTAGATTTACAAAAAAATTTAAGTGAATCCATTAAACTTCATTGCTTAAAAAATAAATTAAAGGGATATGCGTACTCCCTAATTCAGAATCTTTCTATTAGTGATAATAATTATAATAAAGCTCTTGAACTTCTAGATAAAGAGTTTTTAGATGAAAATTTTCTCATTGATGAAATTATTAAAAAAATCATATCTTTAAAACCAGTATTTGACCCAACATATAATGCGACTAGGGTTTACTTAAATGATATCAGGACATTAATATATGAACTTGAGAGTTATAACCTCAAATATCTTGAGGAGGCTACTGGATTAGTAGTACTTAGCCACATAGTTTTATCAAAATTACCTAATGTGGTAGTCAAAGAAATTACTCGCAAGTTGAATACCAATTACCCTGATTTGAATCAAATATTCGATAGTTATAATGAAGTTATCAAAAATATTGTTAAAACGTCAAATCATAATAAAAGTCAAAATTTCAATCAAGTCCCTCCCCATAATACTTATTCAAAATTTAAAAATATAAATACTTCGGATAAAACTAATTTTAAATTTAAAAATAATGAAAATCAAAGGACGAATGAGTCCTTAAAATCTAATAGGCCTGATTCTAATTCTGCTTTGCAAAATTTCAAAACTCATACTAATGAAGTTAGTGGAAATGAAGCTTCTCATAGTATTGATTCTTCCACTTCCAAAATCAAAGGTTATTCAAAATCATGTAAGTTTTGTTCATCACAAGGTCATGTGATGACCAATTGCAATGTTTATCAAACCTATGAGTTAAGAATTAAAAGGTGTAATGAAATAAATCTATGCCCCAAATGTTCAAGTACTAAACATACTGCAGATCACTGTCCTGGACTTGAGGAGCAACTTTCTTTTAGTTGCCAAGTTTGCAATAAAAGAAGTCATATTACAGCTCTTTGTAAGCAAAGGAAAAGTTCCACCCTCACAAATGTATGTCTTAGTTTTAGTCAAAGCACCAACAATTTATATTTGTTGCCATCAATTACTATAAGGATTGGTAGGGGTAAAGTTTCGGCTTCAGTTCGATGCCTAGTCGACTGTGGCTCACAGAGGTCCTACCTTTCTAAAAGAGTGCTGGACAAACTCAATATATCTGTAGAGAATCATCAAAGCACTCAATACGATATAAAAACTTATTTAGGTATTAGCACCCGCACTTTGAAAGAGACTGTTCTTGATGTATATATGGACCAGTCTTGTTTCACCCTTCCTCTTTTGGTTGATGAGGATCTTAAATTAAGTTATGAGATTAAGTTCGTAGATCAGGCTCTAATTAATTTGAGAAAAAATAAATCTTACAATTATCTGATTCTGGCTATAAAGAGTCTAATAACTCATTTTTCGATTTGGATGCCTTAATTGGCATTGATTTAATAGAGTATTTCCCTCAACTAGAATTGATTAAATGTATGAGTGGATCTGCTTTTAAGTTAAGAGATGGTTCTATTATTCCATTTGGAAATATTACTAATTTTATATACAATAATCAAATAAGAGTTTCAAATCCACCATCAGTTGTTCAAAATCATATTCAAAATCAAAATCACATTCATGTTCAAAATCAAAATCAATTGCAGGTTAACCATACTTTAGTTAATGCAGTCTTAAACCCTGTACATTCTTATTTTAATCCTTTAAGCCACATACTAAGTAATTCTGAGGTAGAGCAAGGATTAGAAAACATGTTCAAATTAGAGTCCTTAGGTATAGAAGGTATGAATAATAATAAATCTGAAGATGATTTGAAACAGATTGAAAAATTCAAAGGTGGTATAGAGTTTAAAGACGGAAAATATCATATAGATCTTCCATGGATTGAAGATAAACTTCCTTTGTTGCCATCAAACTATAACATTGCTCTTGCAGTGCTTAATAGAGTTCATAAAAATTTGGAAAGTAAAGATTTAGTTAAAGCCTATGATGATGTCTTTCAGCAACAATTAGCTGATGGTATTATTGAAGAGTTCAGAGTATCTCCCTCTGAGTATAAAAATTATATTTGGGTTCCTCACAGACCTGTTATCAAAACTGATGAACAAGTATCAACAAAGGTCAGGCCTGTGTTTAACTGTTCTCTTAAAACTAACTCTTTACCATCTCTAAATGAGGCAGCCTATACTGGACCAGATCTTATGTCCTCCTTGTTGGGTCATTTATTCCGGTTCAGATCAAATCAGTTTGTCATGTTAGCAGACATTAAACAAACCTTCCTTCAGATTAAGTTAAAATCTATCGAAGACCGCAATCGCTTTTGCTTTTTTTTTTGAAAAGTAATGGTCAATTAAAGGCTTATCGATACTCAACCATTGTTTTTGGTTTCACATCCTCACCTTTCATCCTCAATTATATTATTAAGCATCATGCTCAGTCTTATGAGGATGATGCATGTACTCAGATTCTATTGAATAATTTTTTTGTTGATAATTTAATTATTAGTGGCAATGATCTACAACATTTAAAAGAACTTTATTATGAATGCAACAAAAGAATGGAAGATGGTGGTTTCCATCTTAGAAGTTGGGACTCTAATAATGATCAATTAAGAACTGTTATGGAAGAAGAGGGTAGAATAGTTCAACATCAGGAATCAGAAGATAAGGTTCTTGGATATCTTTTTAATCCTCTTACAGATAAGTTAAAACTAGCAAAATTTTCAGTAAATGCTGATGCAAATACCAAAAGATTGTTGTTATCTGCTGTGTCCAAGGTTTTTGATCCTTTAAATATCTTTTTACCCGTAACTTTAAGAGGTCGGTTATTAATTAGGAAATTATGGCAATTAGGTCTCGATTGGGATGAAAAGGTCCCTGCTGATGTTTTAGTTTCCTGGTCTTCACTATGTTCAGATTTAAATAAATTACATAATATTGAAATTGAAAGGTGTGCTTTCTCACCTTCTCCCTCAAACTCTTTATTCGTGTTTTGTGATGCTTCTTCATCTTGTTATGGTTTTGTCATTTATAGTATAGGTCAAGGTTCTAATTTAATATTCTCAAAGGCCAAGGTGGCCCCTCTCAAATCTAGGGCTTTGCCCTCTTTAGAGTTGTTGTCTGTGTTCTTATTTTTCAAATGTATCAAATCAATATTATCAGAATTTTCTAATGTTCAGTTCAAAAACATAAAGGTGTTTGTAGATGCTCAAATTGTCCTTTCATGGCTCCTATCCGGAAGAGCAAAAAATAAAAATGTTTTTGTAAATAATAGGCTCAAAGAAATTTATCAAATCAAAAATCAAGTTGAGCTAGAGTACAAAGTATCCATTTCTTATGCTTACATCAATACTGCTGAAAACCCAGCAGATCTGATTACCAGAGGTGTTACAACCTCTACTTTTCTTTCAAAATTGCCATTATGGCTAAAGGGTCCTTCTTGGATTCTTTTAGATCAATCTCAATGGCCTATTAGTAAACTTAAATGTTTGTCTGAGGCCAATAAGGAAAAGACTTTACAATGTAACACATCTGTGGTTGTTTCTCAGTCTTTGTTACCATTTAAAGATTACTCAAGTGTGCATAGGCTTTATAAAGTAACTTCAAAAATATTCAAATTCATTAGCAGGAGTAAAGGGCTGGATGAAGATTGTGATCAGAAAGCCCAACTCTATTGGTTGAAGATAATGCAGCAGCATTGTTTTTCTAAGGAGATATTATTTCTCCAAAATCCTAAAAAGGATGAAATTCCACCGCTGGTCAATCAACTTAACTTATTCATAGATGATAAAGGCCTAATCCGATCCAAAGGTAGAATTGCCAAGACACTTTTATATAATGATGATGTGATAAATCCAATTCTTCTTGGCAAGGATCATCATCTCACTAGATTAATCATAAGAGACTTTCATTCAAGATGTCAACATTTGGGTGTTCAAACCACTATCAATTTTATCAGAGCTCATGGCTTCTGGATTACCAAGGCCAGGCAGGCTGTAAAGAATGTTTTGTCAGACTGTATAGTATGCAAAAAATTTAACAGTATACCCTTTAAATATCCAAAAATGACTAATCTTCCTCATCATAGAGTTAATTTTGTGCGTCCCTTTGAGCATACTGGCGTGGACTTTACAGGGCATCTCGTTGTAAAGATTAATGATAAGGAATTTCAAAAAATGTATCTATTAATTTTCACCTGCCTTAATATCAGAGCTATTCATGTTGATGTCCTTCCAGATATGTCCACAGAATCCTTTTTACTTTCATTCCAACGTTTCACAAATATATATGGCATACCGTCCAATTTGTACTCTGATAATGCCAGGAATTTCAAACAAGGTGGAAATATACTGTTAGAATCTTTGTCTTCAAATATGTTCTCCGAACATATGCGTATCAATAACATCAAACATTACAAGATTCCAGTCTATTCCAGTTGGGTGGGATCAGTTTGGGAGAGAATGATACGAACAGTTAAGGGATGTCTCTATAAAACTATAGGTAAAGCAACCTTAACTTACTTTCAACTGTTAACAGCTATTTCAAATATTATCAATGTTATCAATTCAAGACCTTTAACCTATAGGTCATCAGATAATGATTTGGAAGTTATTGCTCCAAATTCCTTTTTGAAGCCTTATGGCAATTCAAACCTCATTTTCAATGAAGTTTCCACCCCAATATGGAAAAAACTTCCTCCCTCACAACAAGACTTAGCCATAACTCTAACTGCTCAAGGTAGAGTTTTGGAGACTTTCAGGGAATTATGGTATGAGTCTTATCTATTAAATTTGCGCCAGACAAGTAGAAATCTCTATCAGTCAGAGTGGACCAACAGAATAAAGGTTGGAGATATAGTTCTGATTCACACACCTAACAAACCTAGACCCTTCTGGCTTTTGGGTAGAGTTCTGGAAGTCATTGTTGGTGATGACGACAAGATCAGGAGTGTGTTATTAAAAAAGGGAGATGGACAAACCTGTCATTATTCCATTTGTCATCTCTACCCATTGGAGTTATCTATTACCCACTCTGTCTCCAGTGGAGAAACTGATGCTGAAGCAAGCAGTGATCTCTCCAATTCAGATGGTCAAAACAATGAAAATACAGATCAAGTTGATCAATCAAATTCAAATTCAGTTATTCAAAGTAATAGTGATACTGCTATTGTAGATGTACAACCTTCAACTTCAGGTATAAATTCACCTCAACTTGACTCTCAACAGAATCAAATTTCTCAGCTCAATTCAGTCAAAGAAAGACCTCTTAGACAGGCTGCTGTCAAGTGTCAAGAATTCCTTCGCAGGAATTTATCTGATTTGTAAAATCTTTAATTCTTTTAATTGCAATGGTTTTCATTGCAACTCTTCAGTGGGAGGATATAAAAACTATTATATACTTTCACATATATATCTTCTATTTTGCTCATTTTAGT
>JABUQX010069619.1:52500-75000 GCA_015478945.1 Trachelipus rathkii
ACCTAGAGGCGCAGAAGACCCTCGACTCCCTGATATCTATGCGTCTACTCTAGGGTATTCGTTAGTTTAAACATTAAAAACAGACTTTACATATAATAAGCTTTGTACGCTGATTCCAAATATGTAATTTATTTTTCTATAAGTGTCTTACTTTTAGTTTTTTTTTTTTTTTTATTTTTTTTTTTTTACATTCTGGTAATAAGCTTTATACGCTGATTCAAAATATGTAATTGGTTTTTCTGTTTAAGTTGTGTATATATACATACTATATTATATATATATATATATAATATACTATATATATATATACATAATATATTATATACTATATATATAATATATAATAATATATAATATATATTATATATACTATAATAATAATATATATATGCAACGTTACCATTACCTGGCAATTTTACGATATTTTTATAAACGACATTTTTCGTTATTTTCATATATCATTCTTTTTTTACGTATCAATTTTTTTTTTTTTTTTTCGTTGGCTCATTAAATTTATATATGAGAGAGGTTTGGCAACACTGTTCTAGTACTTTGACATGGGTTCTAAAGATACAAAAAAAAACCGATTATCGGAAAAAAATATCGATATTTCGTCAGAATCTGTTAAACTCAACTATTACCAATTAAATAAATAAATAAAATAAAAGGGCTTGGAAACTGCCATAACAAAACTGCAAATTTTTTCATCTTCATCGGCACCTCTTTCATTTGGGTGTTTCCAATACATCCCTCTGTCCATCATGCAGTGCTGAAATTGAGAGTGTTGAGAACTTTCTTCTTCAATGTGGCTGTTATTTGATAGCCAGGGAGGAGCTTCAACTTTCTCTGCAAAGGGTGGGTGGTTCTTCTTTGACTCTTCCGGTTCTGCTGGAGAAGGTTACTGTGTCTCCAGTATTTCAAGTAAGGGTTCATCTAACACTATTAAGATTTCTCAAATGTACTGGTCAATTTTATAGGCTATCAAAAATGATGATACATATTTTATTTTAGTAATAGTTTGGATGTAAAGGGTGTCTAGTGGGATAATCTTATAATTGGCTAGTGGGTAGGGTATTACAAGCATTGTGTGGTTACAGATGCTAGAGCTGTGGTATTACTGAAGAAGAGTCAAGACATTAGCAAAATGGAGCTTCACATGCAGAGTTGGTACATTGTATATAGGAATCTATGTATTAGTATATAAGGCGATTGTGAATGTTATGTTTGCCAATTTTAAATATATTACTGAAGCAAGTTGTCTTTGAGCCTACAAGCTATCCGGGCAAGAGAAGCTGCAGTATGACAACGAATGGACTGGGGATTGGTGCTGTCATCAAGCCTTTTAACGGAGAAGGAGACAGTGATTCATGGCTGCTGAAAGTGGAAGTGGTGGAGGGTTTTCCGGGAATGAAAGAAAAACTGCTAAGAGTTTTTGTAGAGAACCAACTCTTGGCCTTCGGCGAGCAATGCAAGAAAAAGTATTGCATCCCCATTACTTCGATGGAAGAGACGTTTAAGAGAAAAACAAGGATGTTGTTGGATGCAGTGGTGAGCAGGGGATCGACTTTGTTTAACGGTGGTCTGTGGAGGAATAGTGGTGCCAGGGTGAGTTGCAGCGCGGTTGGAGGGACACAGAGGTGTTGCAATGTTCAAGCAGACAGTGAGAGAATGGAATATAATATGCAATTTAAAGTAATACCGCAATTCATATATAGGAGGAAGTTAAATAAGATTCAGAGTTATGATTGAGAATCGAAGATTGATCGATTAGGAGGGTATGTGGTATTATTGAAGAAGAGTCAAGACATCAGCAAAATGAAAATTGGAATGCTAGTCTATGGCATGAACTAATAGACGTCACATCCCTTGAGGTTGCAGAGCCACCTAGCATAAAACATTTATCCAATGAAGAAATACTAACTTATTTGGATACCATCGTTAGACAAAACCTTCCACATTTTCCATTTCATTCTCAAAGTATCGAAAGATTTGTGAAACTGGTGACAGAAGCTTCCCATCTAGGAACCGACCGGGGCCCCGGCCCCGGCCAACCCCGGAACCCCGGCCCCGGCCAAAAATCAGGAAGAACCGGGGTTTCCTACCGGGGTTAACTGTAAATTTACACTAAATAATAGAGGGTTAAATCAAATAAAATAAAAAAATATATTTTAATTCCATTACTCCTTTGTTATAAATTGATGCAAAATATATAAACACCTAAATATAATCAATTTTTTTTGGTATTTACTATGATTTCAAATTAAAATTGAGGCCAAATTATAATTTTTCCGAGTTTTTAACATAAAAATATTCGAAATTTGATATATCAAACGAATTCGGAAAAGGAAAAATATAATTGTTGAAATATTAATGTATTTATTTATTTAAAATAATCTTCAAAAAAAATATTTTCAAAAATATTTTTTCAAAATTATTTATTTAATTGAATTAATATATATATATATAATATATATATATATTATTATACTTTATATATTAATACAATATATATATATATATATATATATATATATTATATAAATAGTGATATATATTATCTATTTTATATAACTATATATATATATATATATATATATACTAATAATATATATATATACGGTATATACACCCCACAACCACACCAACACACCACACAACGCAGTCAGATGAAACAACTTCAACCCCAACACCCAACACAACAACCACCACACACCCACACACCTACCTACCATACCTAACAAATACCAACTAACACACACCAACCACCTACACAACTCATTACAAATACAAACTAATCATTAAATACACATCACACTAATAAACACATAAATACTTCACCATACCTAACTTCACCACCCTCAACACTATCAACATCAACTAACACCACTAACCCTTACTAATAAATAATTACATACATAACACACACCTACACACACCACTCAACAACTAAACTACACCACACACCATCATCTCACATTTAGACCGCCAGAGAAGCACCACCATTGCGCATCTCACACAACAAACTATTCTTAGTATTATGCTTTTACTATCATTCATTTTATTATTAAAATGTACACAAATTAAAACATTGTTAAAAGACACTTTTTTTTAATGAAATAAATTTTAAAAAGGAATGCTAATTTTCGTCCCGACCGCGAGACCTCTTTCGGGACTAGGGGACTGGATATCGTTCTTGATCTTCATCAGTTCAAGTGTGTTTTAGTTGGTCTGCTATTTTCTTCATGGGTTTGTTGAAAATATTTTTGATGTTTTCAGATATTCATTTGTATAAAATCTTATCTTAACTTCACCGGGTAATGGCTTATTGTAGTTGTTACTATAATAAATGCAAAAGGATCCATGATTTTGCGATTGTTCGTGTGATTGATATTTCTGTCATCTTTTATATGTTTATATTCGATAGTGTGGCCTGGGTTCGCCTATGACTCGTTAAAGGCTGAATTTATCTGTCCTTTGCAGGAATCTGTATGTTATTTATTTCTTCTTTGCAAATCTATGGTTTCACCAATATATGTTTATTGCAAGTATTGCAGGGATGTGATATAAACAGCTTTGGGGGAGATTTTCTATTTTCGGCGTTGTGTGTGGGTTCGAGAATGTTTTTTTAAGTTGATGTTATTTGATGGAATGAGGGTTATATTTTTTGGTAATATTTGTTAAAATACGAATATTAAATGGTAATGAGAATTTGGTAAAAAAGGTGGTTGTTGCTATTTTTCGGGGAAAAGGTGCTTATAGTACCTCTTTTTGCTTTGTTAAATGCTTTTGTGATGAAAAACTCAGGATAGTAAATTGATTTGAAAGTATTGTGGATGTATTTACTTTCTTGTGCTAGAAGAGGGGAGAGCATATACGAAAGGGCACGGAGAATAGAGATGAACAAACAGCTAATTTTTGATGTTGGGAATGATTAGTAGCAATGTATATAGTTTTGGTGCGACAAAAAAAATTGTTGGTTTTATATATAGTAATTGCAAGTGATTTTATTTCCATTGTGAGTAATGTAATCGAGGAAGGGATAGAGTTGTTGGAAGGCATTTCGTATCCTATACCAAACTGAAGGATGAATAGAGGTTAATATAGTTTAGGACATCATTAGGGTTTGTGTTGTGAGGGAGGGAGACAAAATGTCATCTACATATCTAATCCATAAACTATTGTTAATAAAGGGTGGGGTAAAATAAGATAAAATTCTGTTAGTTCCATTTATATGTTACTGAGTATGGGAGACAGTGGTGATCCCATACTCAGGCCGAAAGTTGTTTGAATATTGCCATTAAAATGAAAGAAGTTATGTGTGTAATGAGAGATTATGAGCTGGTTTATAACTATTATGAATACGGGAAGGGCCAATTTTTTATTACACAACATAACTTCTTTCATTCTTAATTGGCAAATAATTACAAACAACTTTCGGCCTGGAGTATTGGGGATACCCCACTGTCTTCCCATTTACTCCCAGTAACATAATATATGAACTAACAGGAATTTTATTCATATTTTTACCCCACCACTTATTAATCAATAAGGCTTATGGATTTAGATATGTAGATGACATTTTTTGTCTCCCTCCCTCACAACACAACCCTAATGATGTCCTAAAGCTATATATAACCCTCTATTCATTTCTTCAGTTCAGTATACGATATAAATGCCTTCCAACAACTCTATCTCCTTCCTCGAACCTTAATAACATGGAATAACAATTACTTGCAAAATTTACTATATATAGAAAACCAACTATTCGCACCAAACTATTTACATTGGCATCTAATCATTCCCCAAACACAAATTTAGCTGTTCTGTCATCTCTATTTCTCCGTGCCTTTCGTATATGCTCTCCTCCTTTCTAGCACAAGAAACTAAATACATCAACAATACTTTCAAATCATTTTACTATCCTGAGTTTTTCATCACAAAAGGCATTTAACAAAAACAAAAAAAGAAGTACTATATAACTTCTTTCATTAAAATAGCAACACCTCCTTTTTACCAATTCCTCAATTACCATTATATTCGTTAAAACAAATATTACCAAAAAATATTACCCTCATTCCATCAAATAACATCACCTTAAAAAACATTCTCAAACCCCCAAAACGAAAAGAAAATCTCCCCCAAAGCTGTATATATCACATCCCCTGCAATACTTGCAATAAAACATATATAGGTGAAACCATAGATTTGCAAAGAAGAAAAAATCAACATACAGATGACCTGCACAAGGACAGCATAAATTCAGCTTTAACAGGTCATAGGCGTAAAACAGGCCACTCTATCAATATCACAATATGAAGATGATCAGAAATATCAATCACACGAACCATCGCAAAATCATGGAATCCTTTTGCATTTATAATAGTAACAACTACAATTAGCATCCCGGTGAAGTTAAGATAGATTTTATACAAAATGAATATCTGAAAACATCAAAATATTTCAACAACACCATGAAGAAAATAGCAGACCAACTGAAACACAACTTGAACTGATGAAGGTCAAGAAAGAAATCCAGTCCCTTAGCCTGAAGGGGTTCTCGCGTGTCGGGACGAAAATTAGCTTTTCTTTTTTAAAATTTATTTCATTAAAAAAAAGTTCTTTAACAAT
This sequence comes from Trachelipus rathkii, assembly GCA_015478945.1. NCBI lineage: Eukaryota > Metazoa > Arthropoda > Malacostraca > Isopoda > Trachelipodidae > Trachelipus > Trachelipus rathkii. The sequence continues at coordinate 58,129 of JABUQX010069619.1, forward strand.
GTTTTCATTTGTGTACATTGTAATAAAATGAAGATGACAGTTAAAGCATAATATAAAAAGAATCCAGGGCTTCCTCTCATAAAGTAAAATATTATCACCTACGACAAAGTAGTTCTTAAATAAATATATATAATATTTATATATATATTATATATATAATATAATATATATATTATATATATATATATTATAATATATATATATAATATATATATATATTATATATATATAATATATATTATATAGCTATATATCATATATATATTAAGGGAGATATGATTGTGCATCCATGATGTCAAATTGGCAATTCGCTTATCTTATTTTGGTGTTGTTTATTCCGAAAAATGTTGTTTATAATACAGTCTGGATTTTGTAAACCATTTTTTGATCCAGCCTGTGATAATACAATCTTATTCATCTTATCAATTCAATTATTGAAAACCATTATAACATGTATAGATACTATACCAGTATTTCTTCTTTTTAGTACATCTTGTTATGATTATATGTATGAATGATATAATATAAACTTAATGATAAACATAGCACCAGGAGCACAGATGATAGTAAAAATATAATTGTGCTGAATATTTATACACAGAAGAAGTTGATAAGCCTTTCTAGCTGTCTCAGAGGTCAGTGCTGCAAATTTATTTGATTTTATTAATTAATAACTGTAAGATTTGTAGTAATGTACAGATAGTAAACTTGACTCTTATTACAGTTTACTATCTTGTTGCTTGCTGGAAGGCCGTTGACATCATTAGTCCCCATTTAAGAAAAACCCCTCTTGGATATATCAGGGTATGTTTCTTAGTAGAATAGATATATGTGACTTCTTTTAACTGTCAAATATGCAAATATAAATTATGGTATAAATACCAATAATTGTTTATATTTGACAGGGTTCATAGTTGGGATTCACTTGAATCTTTCTTCCAATCTTGGGATTCCTTCTTTTCTTTTTGTGCTGATAATCTTGAGTGGGATTCCTTAGTGAATCTTTCCTCGGTGCTATTTTAAAGTTGGAATTCATCCTGAATCTTTCTTCTTGGAGTTGTTTCGGAGTTGTGGTTCGTCTGGATCCTTCTCCCTGCCAATTCTAACGTTGGGATTTGGCCTGATTCCTTCCTCTTTAATAGTACTTCAGCATAGTTGTATTCTCCTGAATCAGACTCACCACTTGGAACCATTCCCCCAGTCAATTCAGTTAAGTCATCATTTATTCGCAATTGTTGAGTCTGGATTTCTGATTCCCTTGATTTTTATGCATGAGCAATATTTGGAAGCGTTCGGTTTCCACTCTCGATTCTGATCCTAGAGCTGTCTGTGCTCGTGTACATATTTTACACCTTGGAACCTTTAACTTGCCCTCCAAGGTGTATTAACTAATTCTATTTAATCATAATCTTTTATTTATATATTGTTGGGGTAGGACTGTGGTAAACATTAACTTTTGTCAGACCTCCCACCATATATTCTGAGCGATTTTAGTAAAGATAAAACTTTTTTATGGAGTGTCACTATCCTTCATATTGATGTTTTTGGTATTGTTACTCTTAATCTTCGAGACCTCTATCGGGTTAATCTTCGAGACCTCTATCGGGTTAATCTTCGAGAAAGCTCCGGGAAACGAGCTAAATAATTCTACATCTTCCTTTAGGTAAAAATCTTAGATTGTATCAACATTTTATATCAAAGTTCACAATCCTCCTCGAAAGTCATTCAAGTCAGCAGGCCGACGGAGTCCTGAAGACTAACTTCCTCCGTTACGGAGAAAATCTAATCTGCTCCGTATTACCCCGGATGGTGTCAGGTGGTTGCTGTGCTGACTAGACCTTCAAACCACTATCTTTGAACATCACAAACCTAACATTGACGTAATCTCCTATACTTTGACTTCCGAAATCAAAAATTCTTCGAACTTCATATTTCCAAGAAAGAGCGGAGAGAGGTACCTCACCGTCGGGAACACTTGTTGATCCCAGCGTACTTCCTCTCCGCCACATAAATAAATTAAGTGGCGCCCGAACAGGGACTCTGTTTGAGTTCCTGCGCTTGCGTGCACTAGGATTGTGACTCTCGCTCACATCATCATATTTATTTTCTTGAAAAATATCGATTCTTCTTTTTTTTCAATTCTTTTCAAAGAAATCTTCTTCTTTTGTACTTACTTTGGACAGATCGAGAGTTAGTTAGAATAACCCTCCAATACTTTGAAATTCTTTCTTTTGAAATTACAAAAGAAAATGTCAGAAAAACCTCAACCAAAAGACTTGGATACGAGCATAAATGCTGATAGCCAAGAAGCTGTGGACTTTGATCCCTCTCTTGCAGCTGTCGCATTAGATCCACGTGTAGAACAACGTCTCCGTGATGATCGTAATAAAAATAATGAAGGAATGAATGTAGGAATGAATGTGGAAAATAAAGACAGGGTAGAAGTTGTCAACTCTGACATGCCCTCTGACTTATCTTTAGCTCCTAACTCTGACAAACCTTTCACTGAGCCTGAGATGAGTACTTTATTAACGAAACTCCATAAACAGGTATTAAGTGAAAGGCAATTGGATCAAGTAAGCGATACAGTCGGTAAGGTTGAACACAGAACGTTCCATGATCAAGTTCAGGGTATTCCACCTAAATTCGATTCCCATCATGTGCATATGCCTAAAAATACCACTTCTTTCTATGATCGTGAGTATAAACCTTCCTTAGTTTCCCAATCTCAACCACGATCAATACCTTTTCTACATAATCCACCCAGTTATGTAGAAAATCCTAGAAATCAAATTCTTTCTAATCCTAATCTTCATTCTAATCCTAATCTTATTCCTAATCCTAATCTTATTCCTAATCCTAACCTTATTCCTAATCCTAATCTTATGCCTACTCATAATTTTCTTCCTAAACCTCAACTTCTTCCTAATCCCAATCTTCGTCATGATTCTATACCCCCAGTAAATTACTTCACCCAACCTAAGTCTCTCTTGAGAACTCCCGATATGGGCAGAGACAATAGAGATTCTCTATCCCCTATCCATAGAGGAGAGGCTGATTTTTCTGGAAAGTATAATAAATTACTACAGCCTCAACGAGAACAAATTCCCTTCAATCAATATCCGGAGCAACAGATGTTTTCGACTGATTCTCAGTCGCATTCTGGTTGTAATCCGCAAGGATATTCCCAACGACTGCCTATGCGTCGTATTCCTGACGATGATGAACCTTCAATGTATTCAGGACCACACATGAAAAAGAGACTTGACATGCTGGAGGAAGCCATTGTGCTTCTGACTCAGTTACTCAAGAACTCTCAGAAGCTTAAGGTTGTGGATCCTGGAAAGTTTAAATACGAATCGGAACAAGATCTCTTAGTCTACCTGGCTGATTTTGAGGCTTATTGTAGCTTAAACTACCCTAATGCCCATCACCAATGGTTACGACTGCTTGGCCGACAGCTAGAAGGCAAATTTTTGAATATATACCGAGAGATCATCAAAGACAACCGTGAATACTTCTCTGTACGGGATAATCTTGTGTGTTGGTATCGTGATGAGGAACGAAAGAAGAAAGAATACAGAATACAGAAGTATCATGCCGCTCACCGATACCCTAACGAGAGCATTAAAATGTTCGCCCTTCGGTTAGAGCGCCTAGCTAGTCAAGCATATCCGGGTTATGATATGAGAGATCATGATTCACTTAGAATAGCTTTTCTATGTAGTTTGCCTCCTTATGTTGAGATATTCGTCAGTCAGTATATCAAAATGATGGAGCTGGACGGTTATAGTAGAGCTCCATGGGAAAATATAGTGAATTTTGCGGACTCTTTAGACAGCAATAACACTGCTTTCCCAAATTCAATGTCCCAAACAAATCCACTTGAGGTCGGCCCATCAACTTATTCCCGAACTGACCAGGAGGTGGACTTAAACGAATCTGTTGAGTCAGTAATTCAGATCAATGCTGCACTCCCTGGATGGACTGATGTGTTGCGTAAGAAGGTTGAACAGCGCAAACCTAAGTCTTCAATTAACCTTAAACATCGCTCTTCTAATCTTGGCCAACGTAGTCCTCCGGAAAGAAATAATAGCAGTCGTATTATCTACAACACTGTTCGGAATTCACCATCAAGTAATGACCGTTCCAGAACTCAGAATGATCGTAATGCAAATCGAAAGGGTCGTTCAGGATCGGGAGATCGGATGAATATCTTGTGTGACTACTGTGAGAAGCGAGGACACGAAATGCAGGAATGCTATAAGTACTTGGGAGTCTGTAGCTACTGCAAGAAAACCGGCCATTCAAATACCGAATGCCGTGCTAGGAACTCTCCTCCATCATCTCCCGTAAATACCCGGAAAGTGGTATGTCCCTTTTGTAGAGGTCCCCACGCGGGAATGAGGTGCTCTCAACGCACCCCTCCACGATCAAGTGATCCCGAACGAACTCCTCCTAGAGAATACCTTCAAGGTGCGGTAAAGAAAGTCTATTCGCGATCATATTCCCCTGAAGCCCAGAAAAATTCGGCTAAACCAACTGAGAAGCCGCTTCCCCAACGCCTATTTCTGGACCCGTGTGAAACCTGTAACGTGTCTCACTATGAAGGTCGTTGCAAAGGGGGGTTTGCTGAAGCTCGCCCCGCCAATCAGTTAAACGACTAGTCCCCACAGAGATGAGTCAATCTGTGGAAAAGGACTTGGATAATGACTCTGTAAAGAAACTGGATGATCCTGCTATTAACTTTTATGGGATACCTCCAGTGAGTAAATTCTCACATAAACCTTACTCCTATGCTAGTGAAGACATGGTCGTTGCTATTAACTTGTGCCAGGCCGATATAGAACCTTTGATCGTCTGTGTCAAGTTGGATGATCAGGATGCTCCCATTTATGATTGCCTTGTAGATAGTGGGGCTGGAGTAAACTTGATAAGCTCCGAGATTGTTCCTTTCCTAGGGAATTCAAAAGAGCTTTTGGCTTCCGAAGACATAGGAGTAAGGGCCATCAGTGGTTTTGGAAATAGAGAACGAATTCCTATTGTTCACTATGTAAATATAATCCTGAGGTTTAATATGGGTTTTGTAACTCATCCTTCCGCGTTTTTCATAGTCCCCCAGGAATACATGGTAGATAACCCATTGATACTTGGTACTTGTGCTCTTAGGGATAATCACTTATTACCTGATATGTCCCGAAAACAACTGATTCATCTGCAAGGAAAAAAATTGACTGTGGTGGCCGATGGCATATCAACTTGTACCCAGTCCAATTTAAAGTCCTCTACTATACAGGTGAAAAACGTGTCGGTAGTCAATACTAATATTAATGATACTGATGTTATCTACGATCAAAATAATGATCGTACTCTTCGATATTTATTGAAGGGATTTAAGAAAAATGATAACAATATAAATTGGCAACAAGTTCCTAAATCCTACAAAAGTCATTCTAAACAAATGGTTTTGGAAAATGACATCTTGTACTACCGAACTACGTCCGGGAATCTGTTATATGCAATTTCTTTGGACTTACTAATGCACATAGTTCTGGGACTCCATGTATCCTGTGCCCATATAGGTCGGAACAAGCTGCTGCAGTTGGTATACAAGCATTTCTGGCATCCTAGGGTCAATCAGGTAATTTCCGATGTAGTGCGGTGCTGCCCTGTTTGCCAGATGCAGAAAAACTTTTCTTCCAATGTAACTCCACCCATGTTGAAAATCTTGGCCAACTATCCTTTCGATTTATGTGCCATGGATTTGATTCAATTCCCAAAAACTTTTAAAGGAAATAAATACTGCATGATATTTATTGATCATTATTCCTAAATGGGTGTCTGTAGTTCCCATTGCCGACAAGTCCAGCTTGACCGTATCTAGGAAACTGGAGCACCAAGTTCTCCCTTTCCTTCCTAAAGTTCCAAATCGTATATTAACCGATAATGGAACTGAATTTACTTCCCAGATATTCCAACAAGTGTTACAAAAACACAACATTAAACATGTGAGAATATCTCCACTTCATCCCTCGAGTAACGGTGTCTCCGAGCGATTTAATCGAAGTTTAATTCAACTACTGAAATGTTTAGTTCTGGAGCAACCCGCTACTTGGGATGAAGAATTGTCTTCCTCTATTTTAATTTATAATAATACTTATCATAGTGCATTGGACATGTCACCTTCTGATTATTTACTACAAAAAGCTCATGCTCCAGTGCACACTTTTCCCCAATATTGGAAAGAGGGCAGTGTCAATTTTAAACCTTTCAAGGTGGGTCAAAAAGTAGCTCGTAAAGTAATACGAACTGGGCCAAGCACTGCTCTTAAATTTCATAATAGGTGGGAAGGGCCATTTACTGTTGTTGATGTGAACCCGAATAGGGTGTCATATGTCATACAGAGAAATACTAATCCCCCCAGTAGAACTCAAAAAGTCCATTTCTCCCACTTAAGAGAATGGATTGAGATTCCTGGGTATTTACGAAAATACCTGACTAGAAATAAGGAAATTAGTGATGCATTTTTCTCGGACGAGGAAAGTTTGTTGGATGGGGAGGATGAAAATCCTCCTGAATCCATCGATCTTGAGTCTGAGACTGATTCAGCTAATTCTTATGAGTCAGAGTCCATCGCTGATACCTTATTGTTCACTAATAGCGATGATTCCCTGGAGGAGGAAGCTGATTTTGAGGGATTCTTAACTTTTAATCCTATCTCTGTAAGTGAGTATATTCAATTGCCAGATTTAACTCCTGTAATAGAGCCAACTGCTTGGGATCTGGGGGAAAACCTCAATATGAGTATGGAGGAGTTTATTCCTCAGTTATCTTCCGAAGTCTTACGAATGCCCGGTCACAAAGCGGTTAAATTTTTGCTCCCTCCTCTCGTAATTCCTATTTCACCTATCCATTCTTCGGACGAATCAAATTCTATTCATTCTAGTTTACCTGAGACGGATTCCGATTCTAGTTTATCCGAGATAGATTTAATAAATATCCCTACTAGTTCTCCTATGAATCATGGTAGTACCCTGGGGGTCAACCATGCTGAAATACTTACCCCTGTTTTAGATTATCATGATATGTATTCACATGAATACCCTATTAGATTTAAATACCCCTCTGTCCTTTCTCCTGCAAGGGTAACTAATGATAATGAAGACCTTATAGTTTCCCAAGCATCACAGTTGGAAAGTCCTAATCTGGAAGCATCTGGGTTGAGTCTAACGGATCCACCGTCCTTTTTTATGGAAAGACCTAACTATTCTCCCTCAGTCTCTTCTGAGGATCCTGGATCTGTCGGAGAGAGTTGTTGTGGGTGATTTGCCGGACGATTGGTTAAACATTTTTGACTCAGATAGTTCTTCCAGCTCTCAAAGGACTGAATTTTATGGTTTCAGCCCGCCAAATAGTAATTCTTTTAATATATCCCCGTCGGCTGAAATGGTTTCTTCACCTGTCTCGGAAACTAGAATTCCACCTTTTCAAATAGTGGGAGAGGTGTTTGGTGATCCCACCAACGTCCATTTGGATAATAGTAATTTGACTTTGGTCCACATTGATGAGGAAATCTTGGAGGAAATGCAATTGGATGATCTTCCTCGCACTAGGAGTAGAGGATCAGTTCCAGATTTCCCCAATGTTATGTCGACTCCAGTGGAGTATGTACGTCATCGAAGAAGGACCAGTCTTTTATAACCTTGTCTCGGGGTTATAAAATGACACACTTGTGTCCTGATACGAAGAAATAAGCACCTGGAGAATAAAAAGTTGGCTTTGCTTCTTTTGTTTAGAAAATGAAACTTCTGTCGTTCCCTTACTGACTGGAACGTAAATTTAAATTACTTGGCCAATCAAACTTATCAGTACATAGTTCTGATAAATTATCTGAAAAAAAATCTTATTCCTATCTTTCTTAATCTCTTAAGTAAACTTCCTTCTGAACTATTGTTCTATAACATCTTCATCTATCGAAGCTGTTTTGAATGTATGCTTTCTAGTGTGCCTGATCGTCAAACACTTTAACTAAGGTGACGAAAAAAAACCCTCCTGGTGTACCTGATTCTTGTAAAATTGATCTTTGTGTGTCTGGATTCTTCTTGTATGCTTGCAGACTAAAAATTAAAACTATAAACTAAAAAAATCAAAAAAGTCTTGTGTAATAGAATTCCTCACGTTATTTAACCAATGGTTAAATACGCATAATGTATAAATATATACTGTCTAGTATATATTTATCCAAACAAATGCATACAATTATTATGAAAAGAGTCATCGAAAAAACCGCCTACCTCACAAACTGATATATATATATATATTGAGCTGTATATGTATATGTACCTATTGTACATATATATATACCAGTTCCTTGGTTCCAACGAGCCTGTCATGTTCATGACAGGTTGTGGGCCGGAGGAGCTTAACACTTATTTTACAGATTTGTCCCAGTTCCTGAAGGAGATAATCCGATGTTCTCTGATCAATCTATAACTTGGATGAGTAAGACTCTCTCTCTTCAAATTAAATGGGCCAACTGGGTGATTTCATAAGTATAACAAGAAAATAGAAAGAATCAGGAAAAAGACTTCCTAGATTGTTTCTATTTTCGAAATATAAAATATAATAATGAAAAAATTTTCATTATTATTGAGGTGGTGTGTTTTCGATGAACAACCATGAACTTTCCAAGCAATTTAATTTCTGATGGTATACCTTTATTTTAAAGATACAAATTTTAAATTTTATATAATTAAATTTGTTTTTTTTTCCTTTTATTATAACTCGTCAGTTTCTCAATAATTAATTTGTACTTCTGATTTCCCCAAATCAATAAGTGCAGTTGAGAAATAGTGAAGGTGAAAATGATTTAGTTTACTCTACGTCATTTTTTCGCTTCCAGACAGTTATTGAGTAATGAAAATTAATAATCTTAGACTAGATAATATGCTCATGTTTTTTTTATAATTGGAAATCCTTCCATGACTCAATAACTGCCGGATATTTTGATGTTTTTCAGGATTGACTCTACATAGTACAAGACATCGAGAAACATCTCTGTCGGTATCCCAGAGTATCAGGACCAGACGTTCAGCATTCATCATGCCATTGTTAGGTGCCGAGAGATCTTCTGATAGACAATATGTTTCATCAATTATACCATCGATCTTTGAAAAAAATTTACTTAGGCTGCAGAAAGGTGAATACCCAATCCCAAGTTACTTCTACAGTCCCTTTGGGCAAGCTATGTACGTGTCAAACACACCAAGAACACATTAATCAGGATTGGGACACCAGTAGACCAAAAACGTTATAGAAGATCCGATGATCTGGCGAATAGATGAGGAAACTGTATCTACAGTTGAATTGTAAAAAAACAAGATCTCTTATAGAAGAAAATAGTAATGGACAGATAATAATACCGTCAGAGAGGCCGACATAATCGATGCTTGTTATAACAGCATTATTAAGGGGAAGTACCTATTGTCACCCCTCATATCTATCATATCAACCAGGAAACCTTTTACTTGATTCTTCTTGGTTGTTGGATAATATCAACAAGGAACCCTTTAACTTGATTTTCCTCGTTGTTAGAACCGTTTATTCTTAGAATCACTAAAGAAATAAATGTACAAGAATTTAACGAACAATAAAACATTTAGGTGGGAATTATAACTTGAAACAAAATATATCTTGTAAATATTCATAGCTAGTAGAAAGTCCTGAGTATCCTTCCCTGCGCGCTGTTTCTATGCTCCTTGCTCTTCACTCCGTCTTTCTTCGAAACGACGTGGAAAATTGAGGTGGGGGTTTAGATTAGTGGGGAGGATATAAGGGAGATATTGATCATGCATCCCATGGGGAAATTGGTTTTTTCCCCCAAAAATTGGCAATTCGCTATCTTATTCTGGTGTTGTTTATTCTTGGAAATGTTTTTTTATAATACAGTCTGGAATTTTGTAACCATTTTTGATCCAGCCTGTGATAATACAATCTTATTCATCTTATCAATTCAATTATTGAAAACCCTTATAATATTTATAGATATTATACCAGTTTTTCTCCTTTCTAGTTCATCTTGTTATGATTTTATGTATAATATAATATAAACTTAATGATAAACATAGCACCAGGAGCACAGATGATAGTAAAGATATAATTGTGCTAAACCTTGATATATACAAGAAGTGATAAGCCTTTCTAGCTGTCTCAGAGGTCAGTGCTACAAATTTATTTGATTTTATTAATTAATAACTGTAAGATTTGTAGTAATGTACAGATAGTAAACTTAACTCTTATTACAGTTTACTATCTTGTTGCTTGCTGGAAGGCCGTTGACATCATTAATCTCCATTTAAGAAACCCCTCTTGGATATATCAGGGTATGTTTCTTAATAGTATGGATATATGTGACTTCATTTAACTGTCAAATATGTAAATATAAATTATGGTCCAAATACCAATCATTGTTTATATTTGACAGGGTTCTGTTTTGGGGCTTCATTCCTGAATCCGATTTCTGTTCCAGGGATTCAATCCTGAATCCGTCCTTTAAGCTGATACTCTTGAGTGAGATTCCTTAGTGAATCTTTTCTCGGTGCTATTTTAAAGTTGGAATTCATCCTGAATCTTTCTTCTTGGAGTTGTTTCGGAGTTGTGGTTCGTCTGGATCCTTCTCCCTGCCAATTCTAACGTTGGGGATTTGGCCTGATTCCTTCCTCTTTAATAGTACTTCAGCATAGTTGTATTCTCCTGAATCATCCTCACCACTTGGAACCATTCCCCCAGTCAATTCAGTTAAGTCATCATTTGTTCACAATTGTTGAGTCTGGATTTCTGATTCCCTTGATTTTTATGCATGAGCAATATTTGGAAGCGTTCGGTTTCCACTCTCGATTCTGATCCTAGAGCTGTCTGTGCTCGTGTACATATTTTACACCTTGGAACCTTTAACTTGCCCTCCAAGGTGTATTAACTAATTCTATTTAATCATAATCTTTTATTTATATATTGTTGGGGTAGGACTGTGGTAAACATTAACTTTTGTCAGACCTCACCATATATTCTGAGCGATTTTAGTAAAGATAACACTTTTTTATGGAGTGTCACTATCCTTCATATTGATGCTTTTTGGTATTGTTACTCTTAATCTTCGAGACCTCTATCGGGTTAATCTTCAAGACCTCTATCGGGTTAATCTTCGAGAAAGCTCCGGGAAACGAGCTAAATAATTCTACATCTTCCTTTAGGTAAAAATCTTAGGTTGTATCAACATTTTATATCAAAGTTCACAATCCTCCTCGAAAGTCATTCAAGTCAGCAGGCCGACGGAGTTCCCTGAAGAAAACTAACTTCCTCCCGTTACGGAGAAAAATCCTAATCTGCTTCCTTATTACCCCTGATGGTGTCAGGTGGTTGCTGTGCTGACTAGACCTTCAAACCACTATCTTTGAACATCACAAACCTAACATTGACTTAATCATCTATAAATCGACATTCGTAATCTTAAAATTCTTCGAACTTATCTACAAGAAAGAGCGGAGAGAGGTACCTCACCGTCGGGTACACTTGTGATCCCAGCGTACTTCCTCTCCGCCACATATTTTATATATAATATATATATATATATATATATATATATATATATATATAATAATATATATATATATATATATATATATATATATATATATATATATTATTTAAATAGTATATATATATATATAATTTATATATATATATATATATATATATATATATATATATATTATATATATATATATATATATATATATTATATATATATATATATATATATATATATATATATATATATATATATTCTTCAAAGTGTCCCATAGATCAAGATTTTTAAATCCAGATTTAAGGAGAATACATAAGAAATATATAAATAAAGAGACAGTAAGAAACCACATAGGCCTATCAAGACTGTCCCAGTCAAACTAAATATTTATTAAAGACATGAACATTAGAAAAATTGAGACAGTAAGAAGTCACATGGGCCTATTGAGACTGTCTCAGTCAAACTAAATATTTATCAAACATATGAATATTAGAAATATAGAGACAGTAAGAAGTCGCATGGGTCTATTGAGATTTTCCAGTCAACTAAATAGATAAATAGAACCAATCACCAAACATGCTCATGCAATCCACAAAGCATATAAAGGCTAGTCAATAGCTTACATATAGTAGTATACAAAAAGTCCACCACTAAAAAACTATAGCTAAAGTATATGCTAACCACGCTACAAGCTTTAATAAGTTTGCTATAGTCATAACATGCAGCTTAACCTTAATAACTACTGCAACTAAAAACCAGGCAACTAGGCTTAGTCAAAATATACTACCTATATGATACCGAAATCATCCATATATATACCAATCCATTCCTTTCTCAAATATTACAATCAAATCTCACTCAACAAACCATTCCAAAAATTAACAACCCTATTGCTAAATGAATGCTTTCTTAAATCAAGATGCCATGCCTTCTTAATTTTCTTACTGTGCCCCCTGATCTCCTATCTGTGGTCTACTATGAAGAATTTATTGGTATCTGTATTATCAATAAATGTAAATATTTTATAGACCTGTATCATGTCCCCTCTGACAATTCGCCTTTCTGCTGAAAACATTCACACCTAAAAAAAATTTTAAACATACTTATTTTATTTTATTTTTCTTTTATTTACTATGTTTTCATATTTATTATATTTCATTATGTGTATATATATATTTATCATTTTAAACTTATTTTACATCATTTTATTTATTTATTATATTTTTATATTTATATTATTTTCAATGAATTTATAAAAATATCTTATTTTTCTTTTATTTTAATTTTAGCATTTAAATATGAAAAGTTTTTTTAAAAAAATATTTGTTAAGTGGTGCTGATGTTCAAGGCTATATGGCTATACCACAACCTTATAAATAATAAAATAAAGTAACAAAAAAGAGCCATGAAAGCTAGATTGCTTCTATAAATTTCATGAATTTTGAAAATTTTCATTTCCTCAATAAATAAATTGAAAATATTATCATTTGATTTCTTTAAGAATGTATCAAATAAGAAAAAAAAAATGAGTACCACACAAATATTTGACACAATCTTATTATTTTTAAAGACATTACTCACAAACCTTCCTTTTCCATGGCTTTAAAAAAAATATAAAAAAAATTCTGCCTGCTTTCTACCGCTATATTTTGTTTACATTTTTTGGTAATTGTCAGAGTTCAACTGCATCTCAATCATGTAAATACTATATTAAAACTATAAATTAACTTACACAAATGGTATAAAGAAATATTTGAAGTTTTGGTAATTGTTACCCAGAGGGTTGTCACCCCAGATTTTTATGAAAATCACAGGATATACTCTAAAAAAATAATAATGAAGAATAGTGAAAACGAAAATTGTCGCTCTCTTTAGGAAAAAAAGTTACAGCCTCTCAAAGTTGTTAAAAATCCCATAGACTTTTCAATATTGATCGATATAGGTTAGGTCTCATTTAAGGTTGACGGACAACATTTAAGGCCCTCTAAGTCAGGTTATGATAAGTTTTGTTAGGTATACACAGAGAAAATCTATGTAGAATTAACAAATCTTATCATAACCTGAACTAGGATGGCCCTAAAACGAGCACGAGGCCCACTAATTTTTATTATAAGAAAGTCTATGGGAAAATTTTAAACTTTCAGAGGCTGTAACTTTTTTTCCTAAAGAGACTGCCGATCTTCGTTTTCACTATTCTTCATTATTATTTTTTTAGAGTATATCCTGTGATTTTCAAAAAAAAATTTTTTTTTTTTTTTTTTTTTTAAATAAATCCTATGGGGTTTTTTACAATCTTTGAGAGGCTGTAACTTTTTTGCCTAAGGAGTGCGTCGATTTTCGTTTTCACTATTCTTTATTATTATTTTTTTAAAGTATATATGTCCTGTGATTTTCACAAAAATCGGGGGTGACAACCCTCTGGGTAACAATTACCGAAGTTTTTTCTACAGATTTTCGTACAAATATATATATTTAAATTTAAAAATAAAAATAAAAATAACGTTCCGAAAATATTAAACGGCTAATTTTGTCATTTTTGCAGGGACAACACAATGTAGGGACAACACTATCGTTGCTTTTATCTGATTATAATTTCTCGATAACCGATAATATTTTGCGATTATCAACGATTCGATTGTATCACAGTATATTACCAGTAGGTTAGATAGATAGGATAGGAATATTGTCGTGCTATTTTCTGATATGCCCTTTTAGAATTGAAAATAATTCATGTACTATTTATGACGTTCTCGAGCATAAAGTAATCCAGAAATATTTTAAAAACAAATATTAGTCATTTTCCTTAAAAAAAAAATTTACCACGATAAATATTAAATATATATATATATATGACTTTAGAAATAAATTTTGCTAAATACAAAGCAATTTAATATGTTTTTATTTTTGGCCGGAAATTTTGATGGGAAAGGTACACTGCACATACAACACAAGGTGATCCGAAAATTATAATATTGGATTGAAGTACTAATAATATCTCTACTATGATTGTATAGACAAAAATTCCTTACGTTTGGTGAGCATTTTCCTAAATTTGTGCTAAGATTGACATAAACGAACGCAAACTTTAGCATTTTCTTACGTTTCGTAAGCACAATGCAAAAACGAAAACGGCTTTAGCACAAGTGACAAAAACGATAACAGCTTTATTTATATTTATTTTATTTACGTAAATAAAATAATAAATATAAATAAAGCCGTTATCGTTTTTGTCACTTGTGCTAAAGACATTTTCGTTTTTGCATTATTAGGACATTAGGACATTAGGAATATAGAGACAGTAAAAAGCCACATGGGCCTATCGAGACTGCCCCAGTCAACCCACTACCCAAACATGCTCATGCAAATCCACAAAGCACCCTAGGGCTTGTCAATTTGTTGTAACTACAAATCCACCAATTTGGCTTAGTCAAAACTAATGATATATAAATATGATACCCAAACCATCCACATGCATTAATAACTAAGTTATGGTCACACATGCCATCTAACAATAACTGCTATAACTAAAAACCCGCCAATTTGGCTTCGTCAATATATTATATGATACCCAACCCATCCATAAACGAATGTAACCGTTTCTTAAATGTTGCATTTCTTACGAAACGTAAGAAATGCCAAAGTTTGAGTTCGTTTATGTCATTTTTAGCACAAATTTTGGAAAATGCTCACCTAACGTAGGAATTTCCTAAATTCTGTAAGGTTGCTATTTCCCGTGCTTGCCGAATTTAGGAAAATGCTTATGAAAAAATGTAAACAAACAAGATGGCGGCGTAGAGGTCCGTTTGATTTTATGAATGTTTCATTCATAAAATTAGCTTTAAATCTAATTTCTCCCAAATCGATACACTCCATCACAATAGTTGATCAATTATTTGTATTAAAATTGTAATATAAACTATTTATTATTTCTTTTATTTCTGTTTATTCCAAAACCACGTGCTCCATTACAACAGCTGATCAAAATATTTGTAAACAAACGCTCGTTTTAGTACAAAATTCGTGCTAAAACTGGATTAGCATTTCTTATCGAGCACAATTGACAAAAACGATAACGGCTTAACAAAAATTACATCGATATCGATGTACCGATAATCTGATACACATTTATTATTTATTTTTTGCAATGTTTTCATCCCTACACGAACGAAATAAAACCATAAGGTGTTGTTTTTAAGTAGGGTTATTTTTTATATTTTTAGTGAAAATATACATTTAAAATAATAAGTAAATCTATGAAAAATAACTACAAAGAATTTTTTTATGCTATTTTTGTAAATTAGAAGTTTATAGTTTTAATACAATAGTTACGTAAATGGCGGTCACCTTAGCTACATAATTACCCAAAAGAGACTAAACTAAAGACACCCGATTACCTCAACTACAGACAACCGTAATTTTAATAGTAAAAAGTGTAAGGTTCTTCACCTAGGTTACTCAAATAAAAGTTTTAACTACAATATGAATGGGGATTGTCTTGAGTCTGTGGACCAAGGAAAAGATTTAGGTGTGATTATAAGCAGTAATTTGAAAGTAGCTAATCAGTGTTTGGAAGCAAGGAATAAAGCTAATAAGATGCTGGGCATAATAAATCGCAATGTTGTTTACAAGAGCAAGGAAGTAATAATAAACTGTATAATACTATGTTAGGCCAATAATAGAGTATTGTGCACAAGTTTGGGCCCCTTATTTAAAGGAAAAATTATATATGCTAGAGAGAGTGCAACATAGAGCAACAAGGATGATTTCTGGGTTTGAGGGTAAGAGCTATGAGGAGAGGCTGAAGGAGTTAGGAATGTTTTCTTGTAGAAAGGCAATTTTTCAGAGGGACATATACAAGTCTAAACAAAATTTTTGCATCTAATTGATGGATACAGAGACCAAATGAAATTCTTCTAGTAGAGTATGGGACAGGGACCAGGGTATACAAGAAATTAAGAAAGAAAGCATGACATCTTGATATAAGAAAGCATTCTTCAGCATAGGGTTGTTAAATTTTGGAATGGATTACCCAGAGGTTGTTGAGTGTGACTCGATTGCAACATTTAAGAAAGGGTTGGATAGGTATATGGATGGGTTGCGTATCATATAATATATTTAGACGAAGCCAAATTGGCTGGATTTTAGTTACAGTAGTTTATAATGTTATGCATGTGTGACCAGAACTTAGTTATTAAGGCATGTAGATGGGGTTTGGGTATCATATATTATTTTTTTTTTTGACTAAGCCAAATTGGTGGGATTTTAGTTACAGGAATTGACAAGCCTAG
>JABUQX010069619.1:80000-85231 GCA_015478945.1 Trachelipus rathkii
AGAAGGATTTGCAATTCTGATGAGTGGCTTGTGGTAGAGAGCTATGGTAGATTTTGTGTGTGTGAGTACTAGAATTCTAAAGATTAAATTTGTTTGAAAAGGTCAAAATTTGTGTTGTTGCGACATTGTCCATCTGAGAGGAATGTTGAAGAGAGTGTGATTTTCTGGGATAATCTGAATGACGTTTTCGATGGAGTGAGTAGGAGATTTAGTTCATTTGCCACATACTTGCCCACCCAAGGATTTTTTTTTTACAGTTGTCCCCACCATCCACAGGTAGAGCCCTATTCAAGGAGGGGGTGTAGCACGCTCAAAAGTTCACCCTCTAGCGCAAAGACAGGCTTTAAATTGAGTAGATTAAATTCAGCAGGAAATACAAAAGATGGAAGAGAATTCCATAGAACAGAGGTGGTGGGAAGAAGGAAGCTCCACAGAAAACTTAGCTCTGAGTTTACCATGTCAACACAAAACTCGTGCGCAGATACAGCACTCCTTGTTCTACGAGAGCGTCGTAAAGGTAGTGGTGCGTGAGTGATAAATTCCCTCAAGCACCTGCCGCTGCTGTACCTATAGGATCGAGATAAAGCACCAACATCGAGCGGCAAAGATAGAGGGTCAAGTGAACTGGAAAGTACAGACCAGTTTATAAACCTTTTTTTGGCCTTTGACTCAACCCTGTCCAAAAGCTGGGTGAAACCAGAGCCCCCCCCCCCCCAGATGGGAGAGCGGTACTCCATACTTGGGCGGATGAGACCCTTGTATAGCTGGAGCAACTAAGAAGAGGAAAATAAGTATCACAGTCTAAACAGAACTTCCAGTTTCTTTGAGACCGCCCTAGCAACCGTTGTGATGTGAGGTTTTCAAGACATTTTTTGTTGTTGTTAAGGCCAAGGATGTTTATATTGTCAACAGGAGAGACGAGAGAACCGTCAAAAGAGATAATAAAGTAAGGTATTTTGGAGGAAATTTGTAGATGTTGGGTTTTTAAAGAATTGAATTTCACAAGGTTGAGACAACCCCATCCAGAAATTCTATCCAGATCAGCGAGAATAGAATCAGAAAGATTAAGACGAGAGGCAATTCTAGAAGTAAAAGAGGGAGCAGAATTGATGTGAGTTGAAAAATGAAAGGTCAAGCTATCAGCATATGAGTGGATAGAGTTAGAGGTTCAAGTGAGAAGATCATTAACGAAAAGTAGGAATAAAGTAGGAGATAAGACAGAAAAAGAAGATTTCGCCCCATCAACAACAACAGCCAACATTGAGCGATTTGAAAGAAAGATAGACATAAGTAAGCAAAGAGAAGGAAGAAACCCAAAGGAGGGGAGCTTGGAGAACAGTGACGCCTGCCATACCCGGTCAAATGCTTTGGATATGTCAAGCGCTAAAACGCAAGTCTCCCTGTAGTTTCTAAGAGCAAAAAAACCAAAAATCAGTTAGATAGGAAAGTATATGGCCAGTAGACCTCGAGCGCCGAAAGCCATACTGGCGATCGGAATGAGTTCAGATGATCTAAGAAGTGAGAGTTGAGAAGGGTTTCAAAGATCCTAGATGACAAGTGAGAGCTATAGTACGATAGTTAGAATTATCAGAGCGGGTTCCATTTTTCGGAATATGTTGGACATGAGCGAGCTTCTAACACTGAGGGAAAGTGCTAGTATTGAGACATAGAGAGTATAGTTGAATGAGGGGCGGGGATAGCACAGAAGCACACTTTCTCAAAACTCTGGAGGAATGCCATCCGGGCCACCGCCTTCCTGGGTTTCATAGATTTCAGGAACCCATGCACCTGATTAAATGTAATCACAGGCAAAGGCATAGAACATCTGAGAGGAGAAGGAGTAGGAAGAGGAATGCTAGAATCATCCAGGGTTGAGTTAGAGGAAAATTGGAGGCCAAAGAGATTGGCCTTTTCCGTTGGAGAATTAGCAACAGAATCATCAAATCGAATAAGAGGAGGAAAGGCAGATTTACAGAAGTTGCTAGAGATGTTTTTGGCAAGAGGCCAGAAAGATTTGTTAGTAGGAGAACCAAGGAGATTAGCGCACTTTCGTTTGATGAGAGCCCACTTTGCTCATCGAAGAGTATCCCTGCAACGATTTCTAGCTGAATGAAAATTATCGAGAGTGAAAGGAGAACGAGAATTTTTCCACCCCTGATATGCAGTGTCTCTAGCCTGAATGGCCAGAGAACAAGCAAGATCGAACCATGGATTATGAGGAGAGAAAGATTTAGTTGAAGAAGGAATGAGCCTGCTCATCCCATCAACGATTACAGCTCCCTCCTTATCTTTTAAATCTTTATACATCCATCATTATTCCTTACTGAGGTAGCCAATTTGTTATCATCTGCAAACTTGGAAACCTTACATTTAAGTCCCTGGTCTAAATATTTTATACATATATGAGGAACAGCCACTTGACCTAAGAAATCGTTACAGACCACAAACATGACTCCTCGTTTCCATTAATAAATACTTTTCATTTTCATTGCTTAACTATTATTATTACAGTTAAGAATAGTGAAGGATGTATAAAGATTCAAAATGATCTTGATAAACTTCTTGGGTGGGCAGATAAGTGGCAAATGAATTTTAATAGTAAAAAGTGTAAGGTTCTTCACCTAGGTTACTCAAATAAAAGTTTTAACTACAATATGAATGAGGATTGGCTTGAGTCTGTGAACCAAGAAAAAGATTTAGGTGTGATTATAAGCAGTAATTTGAAAGTAGCTAATCAGTGTTTAGAAGCTAGAAATGAAGCTAATAAGATGCTGGGCATAATAAATCGCAATGTTGTTTACAAGAGCAAGGAAGTTATTAGTAAACTGTATAATAGCTATGTTAGGCCAGTAATAGAGTATTGTGCACAGTTTGGGCCCTTATTTAAAGAAAGAAACTTAGATTTGCTAGAGAGAAAGTGCACGTGGCAACAAGGATGATTTCTGGGTTTGAGGGTAAGAGCTATGAGGAGAGGCTGAAGGGGTTAGGATTGTTTTCTGTAGAAAGGCAATTTCTCAGAAGGGGACATGGATAAAGTCTACAAAATTATTTAACATCTATTGAATAATACAGAGAAACCAATAAATTTTTCATAGTCGAGCATGGACAGGTGACCAAAGTCATAATAAGAAATAAGAAGAAATAAGAAGCCATCTGATAATATAGAAAGCATGCATTCAGTAATAGGGTTGTTAAATTTTGGAATGGTCTGCCAGAGAAGGAGGTTGTTGAGTGTGACTCGATTGCATCATTTAAGAAGGGGTTGGATAGGTATATGGATGAGTTGGGTATCATATAGCTAATATATTTAGACGAAGCCAAATTGGCAGGTTTTTAGTTACAGTAGTTATTAATGTTAGACTGCATGTGTGACCATAACTTAGTTATTAATGCATGTGGATGGCTTGGGTATCATATATAGCTATATCATTATTTTTGACTAAGCCAAATTGGTGGATTTTTAGTTACAGTAATTTGACAAGCCCTAGGGTGCTTTGTAAATTTGCATGAGCATGTTTGGTTAGTGGGTTGACAGGGACAGTCTCGACAGGCCCATGTGGCTTCTTACTGTCTCTATATTCTTAATGTCTTAATGTCTATTATTATTATTATTATTATTATTATTATTATTATTATTATTATTATTATTATTATTATAAAAACTTTCTTTTAACATGCTTTATCCCCTTTTCAGAGGGTAACAGGGGGGGGACTACATGAAATCGAACTTTAAGGCAGGCTATCTCAAAGCAGCGCCACCAACGTGTTTGCAGGCGAGTTTTAATTCTTGCCCCCAGGAAGATAAAACTCCAACTGCTACACAGAGGATTGAACCAGCATCCTCTCGCATGAGAGTCAACCTCCTACGCCACGAGGCGTTATAATTATTATTATTATTATTATTATTATTATTATTATTGAGACTTAAGAAATCAAAAATTTTGATCGCTTAAATAATTTTGGGGGTTGAACCCCCTGACATTCCCTGTCTACTGCCTTGTATAATATATATATATATATATTATATATATATATGTATTTCTCATTTCAATAATAATATATATATATATATACTATATATATATATATATATATATAACGATATAATATATATATTATATATATATTTAATTATATAATATATAATATATATAATATATATATATATATATATATATATATATAATATATATATTTTATATATATATATAATTAATATACTATATAATATATAATATTATAATATATATTTATAACTATATATATATATAATATAATATTAATATATATATATTATTGAGAGAGAGAGAGAAAAGAAATTTTAAATATACTTTTCAATTAATCAATCATCATCATCGTCAAAAATTTCATTATCGTCCCATCACAATATATAATATATACTATATATAATATATATTATTTTATATATAAGTATTTTATATATATTTATATATATATATTATATATATTATATTATATTATATTATTAATTATATTATAATATATATTATATATATTATTATTAGTATTATATATTATATATATAGTATATTATATATTGATGATGTGTATAATATTTATTAATCTTTTAAGGTAAATTTGGTTTCTTATTTAATATTATTTATTTTTCAGTATTTTGGAAAACATTATTTATACTATGCTCATGATCCAGAACAAATATGTAAGGATGGTGATATTGTTTTGATAAGGTAAGGAAAGGTCGTTCACTTTATCTGCGTTTCCAGAAGCCCGACTGCAGCCTGGACGGGCACACAGGTGCACTTGCATCGTTTCCAGAGCCCGTTTGCGCACTTCTACGTCACTAAACGTCATAGTCAGGCGCTCGTTGTTAAAGTTCCTCGTTTATTTCGGAAATTAATAAAGCGGGCCGGGCTGCGCGGAAGATACCTTTGTTACAAACCAATCTTTTGACAAAACGTGTGTCGGAAATGGCTTTCCAAATATGTAAATATTTTGTTAACTTTTTAGTTAAGGATACTAATATCGTTAATCATTTCAATAAAATACATACATATAAGTATAAGAGTTGTTTACAATTGCCAGCTGATCCGATGGGCGCGCTCGACCGTTTCCAGGAACTCAAATTTCCTGTTCTCTAATTGGTTAATGTAATTATTTTCAATTCGAAGCGTTTCCAAGTCGATTTTGCACACAGGGCTGCCTCGCCTTTGGAACGTGCTTTTGTTTGCTCATTATTAATAGGGGTGAGA
>JABUQX010069620.1:5000-28617 GCA_015478945.1 Trachelipus rathkii
TTACACACCCAACATATAAACTTCGGTTTGGATGTGATATACCTTAATTTCCATAGCGCTCACCTTGTTCTTCACAGCGATGCTGCTCATATATATATATATATATAATAATATATAATATAATATATATATATAATATAATAAAATAACATAACAATAATCCATACATAAATAATTAAATAATAAAGTACTATATATATATATATATATATATTATATTATATATATATATATATATATATATAATGTCTGTTGTATATAGCCTCTAGGTGGTTTTTTTTTTTTTTTTTTTTTTGAAATTCATACGAGGGGGCCCCTAAAATGTGAGACTTTGGCTATAAAAAAAAATTTTTGTAGTTTTAGCTCAATCAGACAATGCCTAAACCCGTGCCTCAATTGAACGTAAAATTGTGATTTTGGGAAAAAATTCATGGTTTTTTTTCTTAATAAATTGAAAAGGGTTTATTCTAGAAACTTGATTCAGGTCTCATTTTGTTCACTGTTTTATTACCTTCAAATTGTATCATAAACACTTTTTAGCTACAACCTATAGTTTCTAAGATATTTGCATTTTTTCAATCAGAGATGGGAGTTTATAGAAAAATTAGCTTTCTCTGGACAACGCAGAGAAAATTATTTCTGTTATTTTTTTCCTTTCTTTATTATAATATCAATGTCATGGTTCATTTTTGTTAACAAGTTTACTGTTTATTGGTGTTTATCTTCTAAAAAATAAAAAATAAAAAAATAACTCTGATGTAGGACTCTCCCTATCAATTGACTTTTTGAAGTTTGGTTTCCATTCAGTAGAGTTATTAAACCTATTTATTTAATATTTACTTTGTGCTTTGTGAGTTAGTTGAGTTAATTTTTTTGGTGATGGCTTCCTCTTCATCTAATACAAAATCTAAAGAGAAAATGAATTTAAGGCAGAAAGACAAAATTTATTTAATTTGGGCTACATGACATCAAATTCTTGGTAGCAAAGTTACCAATCAAATAGTGCAAGTTTACGTTTGTTTTATTTACAATTACGCCAAAGTAAAGTTAATATAAAAAGAAAGCTGCAAGACTAACAATACGGGAAGTTTTAATTTTTTGGGAGAAAGCAAGGATACAAACAAAACACTTAAAAGATTGTATTGCGAAACTTGAGAAACTTTATGATGAGTGGAGAAAACTACAAAAAAATTCTACTAGAACTGCTAACGCAGCTCAAATTCAGAAGGAAGAAGCGTTTAAGGCCACCCTTGACGACCTGTTTGACATTGCCCATCAGGATGCACTTCAAAAAGCCAAAGAAGAAGACAAGGCGTTTTTGCTTCAACAAAGAGAAAAGGACGCCCAGGTTGCATGGGGGGCGTTGATGTTAGATTCTCAAAAGTAGAAGAGCGACGAGAAAAAAGACTTCATGCTGAGTGGACAAAACTACAAAAAATCTCTACTAGAACTAGTTATTATATTTTTTATTTTATTTATTTTATTCTTTTACATATATTTTTATTTATTTTAATAATATTTTCACTCTTTTTTTACTTTATTTTTACTGTTGCATAAGTAATATTAGCATCTTCAGTACAAAAACATATATTTACATTATGAAATATAATCTTTTTCTGAATGGTTTACTACTTCCTGCTATTTACTATTTATTTATGAAGCATGAGAGTAAACGTTATAAATATTTTACGCCTAGAAATAACAATGAGAAATAATATGTCTTCATGAATCCCCCTTTCATTAACCTCTTTACTGTGATACATAGCTAAATGATTGATGTATGTTTTATTTTTAGAATTAGAAGAGGTTGAATCCTTGGACTCCAACACATCAGATGTAGAAGACTTTGAGGATAATATTCAATGCACAGAGGTAGTAGACATAAGGACACAGGAAGGAGCCAGTTAGAAAAGAAAAGAAAATACAGCCGAGGAAATTAAAGAAATTTTTTTAAGAAAAATTATCATTATTAGTAGATAGGTGTGTATATGAATAGACAGAGGGTGCAGTTCAATAATATCAGCTACAACAAATCTTTAGGACATGACCCCCAGCATTTTCGTAAGTAGAATTTGTGTAATTCGAATAAGCAGGAACGAAATTTCGATAAGAACTAAACATATTCAAAATAGAATTATTAATTCAAATTTAAGAAGGAGCTGTTGTCCCACTTGGGATGGAAAATTACTAACCAGATATTTGTAGGTAAAAAAATGTTGATAAGAGTGTGTGGATGTTTTTGGTGTATGAGATGTTGTTTTGTGATGGCGGGGATGTTAGTGCAGGAAGTACTGTGGCAAAAGCTGTATTTGCAGCAGTTGAACAGTGGGGAGCACTTGACAAAATTCAAGCAATATGTTTTGATACTACTGTTGCAAATACTGGCCGCATTAAGGGTGCTTGTGTTTTATTCGAACAGTTAATGGGGAAAACCTGTTGTATCTACCATGTCACCACCACATTTTGGAAATAGAAATAGTGTTGAGATCAGTTTTTGAATGTAAAATGGGAGGAACAACTGGTCCTCAACCAGATATTTTTAAAAAATTTCAAAGTGAATGGTCTAACATAAACCAATCAAAATACAAATCTGGAATTGAAGATAAAAATATAAGAAATAAAATAACTAATGCTGATCAAATTTCTAAATACCTTTTAGAGCAATTAAAAATTCAACATCCTAGGGATGATTATAAAGAATTGATTAAACTTTGCTTGATATTTTTGGGACGTCTTCCATCAAAGGACATTTGTTTTTCAATTCCGGGAGCTTTCCACCACGCTAGGTGGATGGCAAAAGGAATTTATTCTCTTAAAATATATCTGTTTAAAGATCAATTTAAATCTACAAATTTAGAAAGAAAAGCCTTGAAGACATTTGCTTATTTATTATAAATATCTATGTGAAAGCTTGGTTTGACGCCCCCAAACCATCTTTAGCTCCCAACCAAGACCTACAATTATTGAAATCGTTAGTGAAGTATAAGAAAATCGATAAGGAGATAGCAGATACAGCACTTTTAAAAATGATAAACCATTTATGGTACCTTAATTCTGAACAGGTTGTTTTTTCTTTGTTTGACGACTCCTTGAATAATAGTGTAAAAAGAAGAATGGCAATAAAATTATTGTCTCAAGAAGAGGACGATGATTTTGAGGACTACAGTAATGTGAAACCATCAATTCCCTTACAAGAAGTGAATGACTTATTAGACAAAGATATAGACCATTTTATTGTACCCCAAAGTATGAATTTTTTTTAAGAGATTTAAAATTGATACGGAATTTTTGCATACTAATCCAGTGGTGGTGTGATTTTGGGGGTAATTTCTCTCTCTTCATTACTTCCTTATAGTGAAATGGCTTAAATTAAAGTTGCCAAGAAGAATTCTCTGAAAGAGGTGTAAAATTAATAAAAGATTTTAATTTATGTTTAAAAAAAGATGAAAGAACAGGGCAATACCTTACTCGGCAAGTAGTCAGCTGAATGTCGGAGGCATAAAAATATCCTGACTCTTTTTCGAAAGCCATAACAGGCACGCCTTAGCAAAAATTCATTAAACATATCATTATTTCACTACCGATTTCACTCGCCTATTTCACTACCGATATTACCCACCAGGCTCACTAATCACGCTAATGTGCTCCTCTTTCCTTACTCTTCGGTATATTTTAGATCCTATTTTTTCTTGAAAGATAGTATTATCTTTTCAACCATCAAAGTCTATTCCCTTCGTTATTAATGGCCAGTCTATATATTGTCCTAGAGTCTGTCGTCTCTTCTGTTTTTCTCTTCTTATCTTGCTTTTATCGATCACTAGCGACGTATCTTTTTAAGAAATCATTCCAAGATCATGCAAAATGATGGAAGCGATAGCAGCTGTAACTCTATCAGCAAAGATCATGCAAAACACTGGAACCGATATCAGCTATCAGCCAAGTCTATCACTAAGTAAAGCAGTAGACGTTAATTTCAACCTCATTTGAGATGTAGAAGGAACTGAAGACAAATCAATTTCACTTCTTTCGTGCGGGGATTTTCGAGTAGTTTCCATGTCACAAGTGTCATTGTCAACTGCAACAGTTTCTCGCAATAATTCTAGTTGTTTTCTCTCCTTTCTTTTCTTAATTAAGTTTCTTTGCTTTCTTGTTTTCTAGAATGCCAAATGAAGGCAATCCTGGTTGTTGGCTGATCGTACTGTAAACTTTTCTCTCTAATGCGTGGGATCTTTTTCTTTTTTACACAGAATTTACATTACATCAAGGGCGCTTCAACAAAAGCACCTGTCTTTTTTCCCACATGCCAAAGAAAAGTGTCAATGGCCAACATTTACACTCTGTAATATCAGAAAGCTTTGATTTGCTTTCGGGCCACGAATTCTCTATTTTTTCTTAACCTCTCTTTTCCGGTCTCGGGTATAACCGATTTTCTTAAATTATAATTTGCATCTTGGTAGACTTTTATCATTTGCACAACCCGAGTATGAGTCACCACTGGAATGGAGGCTTTACAATATATTATCTCTATTTGAGTAGCAACACTATCGGCTATTGTTGAAAATGCTTTTTTTTTCTTTGAATCCGATGAGATTGAAATTTTATAGCTTTCTTCAAAGCAACTTAGTAGCACGTCCTCATATGTTAGTAGGTTTGTTCCGCTTAGTTCTTTAACCAAACCGAAAATAGGGCCACAGTGAGCCCGTTTTGTCACCGCCATCTTTTTCTGAATCGCCATCCCACATTCTTCACAACCACTAACAAATCAAAGTCACAAGAAAAACTGAAATGTAGAAAAAATGTTTCATTCACTCACTGACTCACTGCACTGTTGCTTGATATTTTTTTTTTTTTTTACAGGTAACCACCACTCACGGCCGGGAGGATCCCTTTTTGAGGAAGGGAAGAGGGCAGAATATAAATAAAAAAAATAATAATAATAATGGGGAAAACCCACCCAAGCCTAACGCAAACCTGTGAGGTGACCACAGAAGAAGGACATTGAGAGAGAGAGAGAGAGAGAGAGAGAGAGAGAGAGAGAGAGAGAGAGAGAGAGAGAGAGAGAGAGAGAGAGAGAGAGAGAGAGAGAGAGAGAATTAATTACAGCAGGGAAAACAGCTGAAAACAGAGAGTTCCACAGAAGAGAGATGGCTGGAGAGGAGGAGGTACCACAACGAGCAAGCCTGGAGTTCCCAATATTTACACAGAATTCATGAGAAAGCAGAGCACCCATTGTGCTGCGAGGGCGACGTAATGGTGGCGGAATGCGTGAGGTTAACTAACTCGAGTACCTGCTGTTGTAATACCTATAGAAAAGAGATAGAACACCAACGTCAAGTTAAGAGAGTTAGAAAGTAGGGGACAGTTTATTAATCTTTTGGCCTTTGAGTCAACCCCATCCAATAGCAGGGGGGAACCGGAACCCCCCAAATGTGGAAACAGTACTCCATACAGGGGTTGATAAGACCCTTATATAATTGGAGTAACTGTTCGGAAGAAAAAAATTCCCGCAACCTGAACAGAACCCCCAGCTTCTTTGAGGCCACCTTAGCAACAGTTGTGACTTGTGATGTGAGGTTTCAAATATAACTTATTGTTTATGTTCAGACCAAGAATGTTTATGTTGTTCACAGGTGAGTGGGAGAGCCTTCGAAGAAGATAGGAAAGCTGGGAGGTGTTTTTGAGCGGGAGATGTGAAGTTGAGTTTTTAGAAGTTGAATTTCACAAGGTTGAGGTGACTCCACCAAGAAATCTCATTCAGATCGACAATAATTGAATGAGAAAGCTGAAGTCGAGAAGCAACTCTAGAAGCGAAAGAGGAAGAGGATTTGAAATGGGTGGAAGAAACCATACAGGTGATCTGAAAGAAGGGAATGAGATTCCAAATGATCCAGGAAATGAGAGTAGAGGAGAGTTTCAATGATTTTAGATAGAATACAAGTGAGAGCTATAGGATGATAATTAGAAGGATCAGAGCGGCTACCCTTCTGGATCGGTTGAACATATGCGAGCTTCCAGCACTAAGAGAAAAAGTGTTGAGAGTTAAGACAGAGAGAAGAAAGTAGAGTTGAAAGAGGACAGGCGCCAGCTCGGAAGTACACTCCCTCAAAACACGAGGAGGAATGCTTTTCGGGCCACTAGTTTTCCCAACATTCATAAATCTCAGGATCTCATGCACCTGATCATGTGTAATCACGGGCGGTGCCATGGAATACCCGAGTGGAGGAGTGGGAGGGGGTTGCCAAAATCGTCCAGGGTGGAATTAGATGAAAAAAGGAGGCCGAAGAGATTAGCCTTTTCAGGAGTATTAGCTACAGATCCGTCAGAGCGAATAAGAGGAGGAGGAAAGGGAGATTTACAGAAGGTATTAGAGATGTTTTTTTTAAGGGGCCGGAAATTTTTATCGGTAGGATATCCAAGAAAGTCAGCGCACCTTTTGGAAAAAGCACGCCTAGCCTGACGAATAATATCCCTGGAACGCTTCCGAGTTGAACGAAAATTAGCAAATGATAGGAGAAGGAGTTTTTCTATTTCCGAAAGGCATTCTCTCTATCCTGAAGAGCACGAGAATTGATGCCATCGAACCACGGATTATAAGAAAAATATTTAGAAGATGGAATGAACCTGCTAGGATATTACGGCCCTTGCATTTTTAGCAGTCGCCGAGGTGTCCTCCGAGTTAAAACAGGATTGACACCAAGGGTAGGCAGCAAAGAAGCGAAGCAATGCCTCCCAACTAGCCCCGATTAAAGTGCCAGAAAGTATGTTTAATATATGGTGGAACTGCTGGAGAAAGTGTTATAATTAAGAGCTACAAGAATGTGATCAGAGTTACCGATAGGAGGAAAAATTGAGTATTTGTGGCAAGAAGTGGTGAAGCACAGGCCAAGAGTATTCAAAAATTGGATAAGACGATCTGGGATGTGTAGGTTCTATAATCAGCTGTTCCAGACCGTTGAGAATGCCCAATGTTTTGGTGTCCTTCCCTCCTGTATCCGTATAAGAGGAGCCCAACCACTCGGTGTGGTGTACATTGAAGTCCCCCAAGTTTAACATCATTAGTAGTAAAGGTTAGGGACAAAATAGAGATAGATCTTGTCAGATGAATCTTTTGGAATTGATGGAGTACATTAAAGGTTGTGTTATGGGAGCTGATTTATGTTACTTATTTATATATTAGCAAAGCATTTAATAAAGTCCCCCATGGATGCTCTTAAAGGCTGATGAACAAATTCTCACACTATGGAATAAAGATTGGCAAAATCGTTCACGACTCAGAACGACGAGTCACCAGGCAAAATCGTTCACGACTCAGAACGACGAGTCACCAAAGATATGTTAAAAACTTATATCAAATAATCCCAATTTTCTTTTATTTTCAACTACAATAATTTTAAACAAATAAATGGCAAATCATATGAAAAGAGATCATTCGCAAGACAATAATGCGAAACGTCAGCAATACTTATTTTTTTCTTTTGTATGGCGAATCTGGCATCTTTATATGATTTTGTAATTTGTTTGCTTAACCATTAAGACGATTGAAAAAAAGGGAAATACAAATCTTTTTTTTTTACATAACTATTGTAACTCATCGTCCGAGTTATAAACGATTTTGTCAGTCTCTACTATGGAATAGGTTGAGTGGCTTCTAATTGGATGAAAAATTGGTTGAGTAACAGAAGACGACGATGCAAGATCAGCATGGCTTGGATAAAAACCTCTTGATTGGACTGATAAGTAGAAAATGAATTCCCAAACCAAAAGTGTTAGGTGATTTACATTGGTAACTCAAATAAGAAATTTAATATATAACACACACAACGTTTGCAAAAAAAATAATAATAATAATTCGGGGTGTGTATCATTAGTAGTAATAAAGTATGAAAGCAATGTTTAAGACGTATAGTAACAAAACTACCAAATGTTAGATAACAAATAGCAATACTGCTGACAAGAGTTAGGGGGTAAGGAGGAACTCCAAAAGAGTAATGTTAGGTCCTTCATTGAATATATAAGCGTAAATTTGGAGTACATAAGATAAGTTCATAGATGTGCTAAGAGGCAATAAAACGTAAAGTTACAAGGATGATTTGTGGTTTTGAAAATAAAGTTGGACATTTAAACTGACAAGGTTTTTGTGTTAAGATTTCTTATAAGTTAAAATGATCAAAGTTTATAAAATTTTCTTGTCCCTCGACTCTGTTGAGGAGTAACTCTTAAAATTGAGAAGTTTTTATGTATATTAGCGTGATTAATTTTGGTCCAAAAATAAGCAATTTGAATCGCTTGTAAAAATAAAGTATTAAATAAAGTTCCAATTGTGTCATCAGTATCTTTCTTCATATTTATTTTAAATTCTATTTCATTAATCTTCAATTTAGTTATTTTTTAAAAGGAAATTTAATTTGGAAGAAAAAAAAATTAATTTAGAATTTTATTAATCCTAATTAGTTAATACAACATTTACAATACCATTTTGCACAATATTAATTCCCCTCCATCTCTAATTCTTCATTATTTACTATGATGTCTTCTGCAAGCGTCTTTCTCCTTTTATTCAGAACCGAATTGAATCGCACTTTTTCAATCCAAAATTCATTCAAATTTATACTCATAAATTACTTGCTACATTTACACGTCTTTCTGATTTCTTTCTGTTTCATACGATTTACTTCATTCACATAAAAAAAAAAAAAAAAAAAATCGGTTCTTCTGATTTTCGATAAGTCTGTATCCAATTTTATTCAGGTTAATAAAATACTCGGTGCAAGGGGAGAGGGAAAAAAGGAGGGGGGAGAGAGAGAAATAAATGACAAAAGATTTTTAGTTTCCATAACATTTCTTTCTGAGGACGTTTCAAATAGATTTTTTCCTTTTAAATTGATTTCTCATTCTATTCTATCTTATATTTTCGATATTGTGTCATCTATGAATAGGGAACACTTTGTCATACGTCTCACTGTTCTCAATCATGACCTACATAAAGTCTTCCCCTCATTTACTATTTCCTATAATAATTTTTATTTCTTTAATTACCGTAATTATTAATTGTCCTTTAAGGACACGAGTACGCCCATTACTCAATTTCTCTTCTTCATTAACTATAACTATGTTGTTATAAGATACATTAAATTTTTATTCCTTCTTTACGGCAATTTTATGCTCTAGCCGAGTTCCAATTTTGACCTGGAAGTCTACAGATTTTTAGGAAATTCACAATGTCAACCACAACACAGGAATATAGTTAACCATTTAGTCAATTATTTTATTGAACTTTTCCCCATTACGATATCGTTACATCATCAATATCATCAATCTGGTCTATGCTGGTATCTCGAGGATGGTAAGGAATTATTGTTAATTCTTCCAGAGGGAAATCAAATTCACTACTTATTACGGATGATCTTCTCAGTTCATCATTTAAAGATCTCTCTCTCTCTCTTCGTTTAAATGAATATTTTTTTTATGTATTTCCCATTTATTTATTATTTTTCCAAATCTATTTCATAATAATCAAAATCCATAATTCTTTGTCTCTATAAATTAAGAGTCCCATTCACGTTTCCGTTTGGCAATGAATCTCTTTATGCATTAATATTTTCGTTGATTTCTTTATTTATTTGTGCCAAGTTCATGCTTCTTTAGAATGTGTCTTTTTAAATTTGTATTTCTGATTTAATTCATAATGACTCAGATCTTTAAATAATTTCAAATTGCTGTGAGTTAGCAGAGGATTTTTTAAGTTACCTTTGAGATTACATTCATAGCTGCACTCAGAAATTTAAATAATTTCGAATTGCTGTGAGTTAGCAGAGATGTATTTTTAAGCTTCTTTTGTCATTACATTCATAGCTACACTCAGAACATTTAAATAACTTTATATTTGCATGGTTAAGAATATGTATTTTCATGTCCCCTTTGTGATTACATTCATATGTACATTCCGAACATTTAAATAGTTTTACATTCTGATGCTTAAGCATGTGTTTTTTTAAGAGCCCCTTACCATTGCATTCATAACTGCAGTCAGAACATTTAAATAACTTTACATTTGAATGATTAAGCATGTGAATGTTTAAGTGTCCTTTATGATTACACTCATAGTTACACTCAGAACATTTAAATAATTTAACATTTGTATGCTTATTAAGCATGTGAATTTTAAAGCTTTGTTTTTGATTACACTCATAGCTGCATTCAGAACATTTAAATAACTTTCCATCTGCATGAATAGGCATGTGTAATTTTAAGCTTGCTTTCTGGTTACACTCATAGCTGCACTCAGAACATTTAAATAATTTTAAATTTGTATGCTTATTAAGCATGTGTACTTTTAAACTTTGTTTATGATTACATTCATAGCTGCACTCGGAACATTTAAATAATTTCATATTGCTATGAATTAGCATATGAGTTTTTAAGTTAGATTTGAGATTGGATTCATAATTACAATGGGCACATTTAAACTTTCTTTTATGCAATATCAGATGACTTTTCAACTCGTCATTGCTTTCAAAATTTAAATTGCAATATTTGCATTTAAGTTTTTGGCAATTATCCTTCTTAAAATTTCGATGATGAGTTGCTGACATTTGAGGTATCCTCCTTGTAGACCTTCTCCCTTCCTGACCAACATCACTAATGATTGTCTGATTAAAACAAAAATAAAATTATTGTAATGAGAATGAAGAAGAAATTTCAAATATTTTTTTGTCTTAAACGAAAATTACATTTTAAAGTTTTTTTAACGTTTCATTTTCTTTCTTTTATCTACAAGTTCCCCATGGAAATGAAATAGCTAAGTAGAAGAACATAACCTTACGTGCAAGTCCGTCACTGCCAAAAATTCACCAAAGGCATGGTTAGCACAAAAAGCCAAAAGGTCACTGGCTTTTTGATATCCAATATATAAGTCCATGGCTTTTTGGGAAACGTTTATTACACTGTGGACTCTCCTCACCCACTTCCATCACCTTATTCTTATCTACATTTACTTTCAAACCCCTCCTTTTACACACCCTGCCAAACTCTTCTACCAATCATGTAGAACTTTCTTCAGATTCACCACATAAAACCAAATCATCAGCGTACAATAAGCAGGGTACCCTCCACGTTCTTTCATTCTCCATCAGTCTAACAGCCTCTCCAGCTATCCCTACCTTTAATTCATATACAAATGGATGGTCCAGGAAATGAGAGTTGAGGAGAGTTTCAAAGATTTTGCACAGAATACAAGTGAGAGCTATAGGACGATAGTTAGAAAAATCAGAGCGGCTATCCTTCTTCAGGATCGGCTGAACATATATGTGCTTACAGCACTGAGGGAATGTGCTAGAATTAAGGCATAGACAGTAGAGACGAACAAAGACAGGCACCAGCTCAGAAGTTCACTCCCTCAGAATAAAAGGAGGAATGCCATCCGGGCCATTAGCCTTCCTAACATTCATAGATCTCAGGATCTCAAACACACAATCATGT
Organism: Trachelipus rathkii; assembly: GCA_015478945.1. Taxonomy (NCBI): domain Eukaryota; kingdom Metazoa; phylum Arthropoda; class Malacostraca; order Isopoda; family Trachelipodidae; genus Trachelipus; species Trachelipus rathkii. Next base: position 16,479 of record JABUQX010069620.1, read on the forward strand.
GTAATCACAGGCGAAGCCATGGGACACCTGAAAAGAGTAGTAGGAGGAGGGGAGGGAGGTTGCCAGAATCGCTCATGGTGGAATTAGATGAATAGAGGAGGCCAAAGAGATTAGTATTTTCAGAAGGAGTATTAGGTACAGTCCGTAAGAGTGAATAAGAGGAGGAAAGGCAGATTTACAGAAGTTATTAGAGATGTTTTTGGCAAGGGATAAGAAATTTTTATTAGGAGGAGATCCAAGGAGGTTGGCGCACTTCCTTTGGGTGAAAGCACGCTTAGCCTGATGAATAATATCCCTGAAACTATTCCGGGTTGAACAAAAATTAGCAAGAGTGATAGGAAGAGTTTTTCCATTTCTGATAGGCAGGGTTGTGGAATCGGAATCGCGGAGTCGGAATTGATAATTTTCAAGAGGTCGTAGTTGGAGTCGGTAACTTTCAAGATAGTAGAGCTGGAGTCCGAAAATTTTGAACTGACAAAGTTGTGAATTGTGACTGTGAGTGACCTCAATCATTTCGTACAAGTTCACCGACTTGCGACTTCCACAACACAAAATGCAATTGCAAACTTCAAAGTTTTTAAACCTGCACCTTAAGTTTCAATTTGGATTATATTCTAATAAATTCAATCTTCAACCTTATACTATCTATATTCAAGATTCTGAAGAAATAAAAGACTCCATGGTGCGAAGAGAAATTTCTCTCATTGACAATGATATTCTACTAGCTGCTGTTTATGTTGATCCTATCTACAGGGTAAGCTTAACTGAAGATCAACAACAAAAAGCTAAATCTGCACTTTGCAACGTGGCCATTTACATTAAAGGGTTGCAAGATGTTCAAGAAGAAAGGGATACATCTGGACCTATTGTAAGTGATGAAACTACAACTAGTACCATTACTACCTACTCAAGCCATTTTTCAAAGCTCAGAAGATGAGTATGAAAAGCTTCTTCATATTGAAGAGCTTAGTCGAAAGCGTCGATTGGCTCAAGAAAGATTTTCCTCATCCTTGTACACAATATTCCATAACTTTAAACAAAATTTCTTTGCTGCACTGAAAGAAGCTGAAAAAATTGATATAACTTCGAAGCTTAAATTAGAAGAGGCCATCGAAAAGTATCCAGACATTGTACAAGAAGCTGCAATTGCTGTTACTGCTCTACCTCCAACGCAAGTTAGCACTGAGCGGCTTTTTTTCTGCTCTTCGCATTATAAAATCAGACCTAAGAGGAAAAATGAAGTAATACCTGGCAGATGCTATTCTATTTTTAAGAACTAATTCATTCAATGAGATGACACTAGATGGAATTTTGGATTATGGTCTTCATCTTTTCACAACTATCACAGTTCGAGGATTCATCGTCAGACATAGCAAACTTCCTTTACAGTATGAATTTCTTTCATCATTTCAAGTTTGGATTATGGGCAGAAACTCATTTTTGGATTATGGGCAGAAACTCATTTTTGGATTCCACTACGAACTCTGATTCCTTTGAATTCTAAATGGTTCTGTGCCAACTGCCAACTCCCTTTTATGTATGAAGAAATTTTTCAAATAGAGGACCTAAATTTCAAGCAACTTCGTCTCTACATATGTCAAGCAATGTTTCTTTCGTAACTTCAGCTTTGAAAACTCCGTGTGCATTGATCAAATCATGGATACATTAGAAACGCCTTATACTGGACCTTTCCTTGGATTCAACGGTTCGATCGATGTGGCCTATTTAACTTGTGAATAAATCATTGTTCTATATCAATTATTATGTATAAACATTTTTGTATTTTTATCCATTTAAATGTTTGTATGTTTGCTTATATCTAACGGATATAACAAAATATGCTTGTGTTTTAAAATTCACATTTCAAATAATTTAAGTAATAATTTAGTAGTAAGAGAATATATTACTTTTATATCATGTAGTAAATATTTGTTGATTTTATCCTGTTATTGTTTAGTGCCGGGAGTAATGTAAGCCTAAGTATAAACATTTGTAAACTTTTAAAAGTTTTATTTTGCGTTTATACTTTTTTGTCGTATTATATTGAAGAAATTTAGCAGCTTAAGTTCAAACTGAAAGAAATATAAAAGAAACTTGCTCACTTTCTTATTTAGTCAGTCTCACCCACTCACTCGTCATAAACAGTTGGACTCACTTGCTTTCTCCAAGAAGAAAAGAATTTCGAATTGTAAAGAAACTTATCAAGCCAAAAGAAAGAATCTTAGTAATGGGGAGACTGTTATAATTTCTATTTATTAAATAAAGCATCAATTGTTTTACGGATTTTTATATTCACATCCAATTCATAACCAGAAAGTAGGGCCTACTCTCAGTTTACAGAACTAAGAAAGAAATGAAACAAATAATACTTACACCACTTTAAGAACTATTTTAAGGGCCCCTATATATATATATATATATATATATATATATATATATATATATACAATATATATATATATATACTCCATACTATATATATATATATATATATACATAAGCTATCTCCCCAGGAGAGGTCTTAGCCTTCAGGAAAGGAAAACCTTGACAGTCAGTGGACAATCGAGAAGGTCTTTGGGTTACACGAGCCTAACGGCTAAATCCGCTGGCTGCCCAGGACTATCGCGGATGCCAGGAAGTTTTCCCATTAGTAGCAAGCACGCTACCAATGTGCTCGTGCGTATGGGTGGAATGACTGAGTTAATGAAATCAGCTCACATTTTCTCACTCACTGATCTCGAACCTGGGCCCTCAGCTTGCGGGCGAGAGTGTTCTACACTCTGAGCTAGGAACACTCATATATATAATATATATATATATATATATATATATATATATATATATATATATATATATATATATATATATATATATATATATATATATATATATATATATATATATATATATATATATTATTTAATGAACTTACACAAGCTAAAGCTAATGAATGAATGTCAAAATCAAACTACATTTAGTAATGAAAAATCTTGACATAAACTCTGAATAATATAAAGATTATTAAATCTTCAAATCAGTGATAAACATATTGTACGTACCTGATTTTCATCTAATCGAGAACTTTGTTCCACAAGTTCATCGTTCACTCTATCTTCTTCTTCCTCAATACCTAAAGACTCATCTTTGGCAACATTCACTGTATCTTCTTCCTCAATACCCAAAGACTCATCTTTGGCAACATTCCCTGTAGCTTCTTCCTCAATACCTAAAGACTCATCTTTGGCAACATTCACTGTATCTTCTTCTTCCTCAATACCTAAAGACTCTTCTTTCGCTTCAACAATGTCTAAAGGTTCGTCTTTCACTTCAATCTCACCTTTGACAACATTTCTAAAAATATTTTTTCCTGTAGTAAATATTTTGCAAATTGAATACTATAATAATAATAATAATAATAATAATAATAATAATAATAATAATAATAATAATAATAATAATAATAATAATAACGAACAAAAATAATATCCAATGAAGAATTACCCTATTCGACCAGTTAACATTTAAGGTTTTAAAGTTAGACATTAAGTGTGCATATATAAATATATATATATATATAGCGAGTGGGTTTATTATGAAATTTTGCCGATAACGAACATACGATTAATTGAAAAAAACTATTTTAAAACATCTCTCTCTCTCTCTCTCTCTCTCTCTCTCTCTCTCTCTATATATATATATATATATATATATATATATATATATATGGGGTGAGTGTGGAGTCCAGGTCAAATGTATTTCTTAATATTAGTTCTCAATGTGACCAAAACCTAGAATGGAATTCTTATTCTAATATAGAATAAGATAGTACATTCCGTTATTAATGTTTACTGCATATGTATATTATTTTTTGTTTTTTCATTGTTTACTCTTGGGTTTTATATGGTTAATTAAAACAGTCTTTCTATTTCCTACAGTAGACATCCTCATGTATTCGTAATTTGTAATCTTAATTATAACTTTAACAACACTTAGTTAAAATAGCTTTTTAAAGCTAATGAAGACATACTTACCAAAGTATTGATGATTTTAAGTCCATCAAATCACTGATGTACCTACGAAGTTAGGAAACACATACATTAAGATCCAATTCTCCCAGGTATGTAATCATGTTTGAACTTCTAAGTCACATTTATTAAATATATAATCCATGAAAGTACTCACTTCATTCCCTTCTTTATAGTACTTTCCCAAGATTCCTCAACCCTTTGATTCTTCTGGACTCATAGGAGATACTCTTAAATAAGACCCCTCACAGACGTTCTTATCGTTAGGGTAAGATCTATCTTTTATTTCAACATTTAAATATAGTATGGTAATTAATGGTTTAATATTCAAATATCTTAAAATTCAATTAAATAACAACTCTAATTCCCGTAATCATTTTTACAGGGTCTTTATTTTTGTTTCTTATTGTTGGTCTTGATCTTCACTCAAGACAGTTTTTTTTTGTTTTGGGTCCAGCCAACTCTTGATCTTACTATAGGATCTTCATTATAGACCTCGCAATACTCATCCTAAATTTTGATCTTATCATTTGTTTTCACTATAGACTTTGCAAGATTCAGTCTCAAGTTTCAACCTTAATTTACCTTAAAGTTACTTACTTGTGACCATCATTTATACTTACCCTGTTTCCGTTGAGATTGTTCCACAATTAAATACATTTTTGTAGCTGGAACCTTCTCAACCACACCCTAATAAAGTAATTATTTAATTATTTGCGGTTTTAAGGTTAAGGAATATTATAACGCTACTAAGCAAATATACTCCATAAAACTACGGGAGTCCAATTGACTTCATATATTCTAGCTATCCCCTTACTTATCCCGGATACTGGTGATTGTATTAACAATTCCTCTACTACTTGTTAAAGTATATATGGATTAATAAATCTATCTTTTACTTCTTTTTCATTCTCCCTTTCTGCTTTTCTATTATAAGTGATCTACCTTTAGCCACAATTCAGGAGCATTTGGAACAAGTGGGTGGTCCCTTTTTCCTGTATCCTGCCATTAGAATAAAGCCCGATTAGCTTTCCTACATATCTCCTCCAGGTAGATATTACTTAATTTCTTTTTACTTTTCTCACTGTTTTATTATTTTTTACTTTGATAATACTAATTACTTTTTCATTGGAGGTCAAGTGACCATACTTATTCATTGCCCTCGTCACTTGGTCTCCACAACATAAATACCAGAAAATAAAAAGTGGCGCCCGAACAGGGACCATCTGTCTTGTTCGGTGCTCTTGCCTTGCCACTGGATTGTGATTTTAGATCACTTCACTCATTGTCAACCTCACAACACAGTAATTAAAAGACATTATTCTCATATTTCTCCCTGACTGTCTTAATATTCTTTAAGGTTATATATGAGTATTCTTCTTTCTTAAGAGTGAATGAGGTTGAAAGAAATTGTATTATAGAATTGTATTAAAACTATATAACATTTGTCAGCAATTTAAAATACTTCATTGCTTTATAGTTGTATTAAAACTATAAACTCCAGTTCATAAAAATGACTGGAAAAAGCGTTCCCCGTAGTGACCATTATAATGTTGATCACTCAGATGCATCTACTGAGCCCGAGTCTCCAGAGATCCCTACCACTACTTTGATTGATTTTCCCATCCATGAGGAAACTAATCTTTTAGATTCAAATAGGGATTTACTCGTCTTGAACCATAATTTTCAAAAACACGCTGACCATGAACAGGCATTAGCTTTGGTTAGTTATCCCCACAGTATCGATTCCCAAAATGGTCGTCACCCATCACAATATTCACAGAACTTACATGGTCCTAAACCATCACATCATTTTTCTTACAATATTGAGGATTCACATCGTTCAAATCCTCCACACATGCTGCATAAATCAAAGTCGTACCCACGTAACACTAAGCATAATTTCCCATTGTACCAAAATTCTTACTCAAGAACGAAAACAAACACTGATATGTACTCAGGCCCCATCATAAAACAAAAAATCGATAAGATGGAAGAAAGCATCTTACACTTGAATTCCTTACTCAAGAATTCACATAATCTTAAAGGGGTAGACCCTGGTACATATACACTAGATAAAGGTACAAATTTCTTAACTTATTTAACGGATTTTGAAGCTTACTGTCAACTTCATTATCCCACAGCCTATCACAAATGGTTAAATTTACTCGGCAGACAACTTGACGGTCACTTCCTTAATGTCTATCATCTTGTCACCAAGGATGATAGAGATTATTTCTCTGTTCGAGAGACCCTCATCCAATGGTATGAGGAAGAGGAGAGAAAAAGGAAGGAATCCCTATTTCATACATTTCAATCTGCCCGCCGTTACAAAAATGAGAGTATTCGTTTGTTTGCCTACAGGCTAGAACGTCTGGCTAGTCATGCTCACCATGGTCTAGACATGAGTGGACACGAATCTCTCCGAACTGCATTTTTATGTAGCCTTCCCACAAACATAGAACAAGGTGTTAGAGAGTACATAACAATGTACGAGCTCAACAAAAATTGGCGTACACCCTGGTCAGATATCGTGGGGTATGCTGAATTCTTATACACCCATAACAAAGATTTTTCAAAATTCTCATTTACATATCCCCAGAACGCAGAACATGTCGTAAAGAATACACAAAATACTAATTACCCTTCTAAGGTTTCCACTCAAAATTCTTCTAAAAAATCACATTCTTCTAAGAACATAACTTATCATAATTCTTCTTTAAACAATCGCGGTGGTCGTCATCCTATTCGCGATCTTTCTCATAAAAATTCCCCACATGAAAATAATCGAACTTTTATTTCTAAAAAACCTAACCTAGATTCTGTTGACCGTAATTTTTGTAATAAAATCGGTCATCAGATGCGTGAATGCTACAAATATCTGGAAATTTGTAGCTACTGCAAAAAGAAAGGTCACGTTATAGCTGACTGCAGAACACGTAAATCTGTTCCAACATCTTTCCCACAGAAAGTTCGCAAGGCTGTTTGTCCCTTTTGCGGAGGTCCTCACCCGGGGATGAAGTGTCTTCAACACCCTCCATCTCAACAAACATTGCCAGACTCTCCGAACACTAGTACTTCTAAGTTTTCCACTACTTCAAATTCTTCCACTTCCACTGAACATACTACTAAGAATGCATATTACGGAAAATCTCTTCCCAAAACGGAACAAAGTTCACGTCCACGGAAAGAATGTCCGTCGTCCCCTAGTCAATCACACTCTCAGGATACTAATTCCAATTTGCCTAAAACTTTATCTAATACTAATGTACCTAATTCCAATTTACCTAATACTAATGTACTTAACCACTATTTACCTAACCCTTGTGTACCTAACACTAATTTACCTAACCAAGGTTTACCGACTACTACTTTGCCAAACTCTTGTGTACCTAACACTAATTTACCTAACTCTTGTACACCTAATCCTAATTTATCTAACTTAAGTTTACCAAAACCATATAGTCCTTCTTTACCAAAATTAAGTTCACCAGTTGTAAGTATCCCACCTGTGGAAGAAAAGCCAAACACCGATTTCTCATTCTGTTTCCCATTCATGAACATGGAATCATTCACTTACAATTCACAACCCGAAGAAACGTCTTCTTCCTTAATTTCTGACTACAGAAACACAGAATCACACAAAGCACTTCCTGTCACTTCAATTGATACTACTAAAGAATTACACAGTCATGTACGCACTGTCACTGTCAATTGTAAAAGTTACACCACAAATCAGTTAAAAATATCTGTATCTTTTGAACAAAATAGCCTTCAATTTGAACAATGTATTGTTGACACGGGAGCCAGCATTAGCTTAGTTAGCTATGAGGCCATTCCCCAACAACTAAAACATCTTATAAAACCTTCTAAGGACATTGGAATAAATGCCATCAGCGGCTTAACACATGAACACACGGTTTCCGTTGATTCATACATAGACATTCCATTACATTTCCTTGATAGTGATTTCTCCACTACACCTATCAATTTCATAATCATACCCGGAGAAATGATGCTAGCCCCAGTAGTATTGGGTGCGACAGCCCTAAAAGAAAATCATTTACTTCCCGATCTAACAATGCGTAGATTGATCAAACGACTCGGCAACAAATTCGATTGCATAAGCAAGGAAACCAGTCTCATTCTCACACCAACCATGGTCAAAAACTTCCTCCATTTATCAATCCCTAAAACGTAACGTAAAAAATTGCCTTGTCCTCTTTCTATATTAAAATCCAACATCCCTGAAAAACTAGGGTAATGCTCGCATATGAGTAACCATTACTCGCTCTAGGCCCAATGGCCCAGTTACGATATATATATATATATATATATATATATATATATATATATATATATATATATATATATATATATATATATATATATATATATATATATATATATATATATATATATATATATATATATCATTTTACGGTATATATAAAAGGAAGGAAAATATATAGTATGTCTATCCCCTTCTTAAAGGAGAAATTATATAGCCATACATATATTTTCCTCCGACCTTGACTCATGGTCATGATTAATGACGATGTTGCAAGGGAGTAGGAGGGAGTGAGTCTCATATTTCAGATGCTGTCTCTGGATACCAATGCAGCAGTCATCCGACGGTTTCCATCCGAAGTTTTCAAAACAACCGAAGACATCCGGTGGTAATGTACTAAATAATGTAAGGTACTCTTTTCAGTTTTGTATTATTTATTATTAATATGTTGTCTTATCTAATTGCTCATAAGCAAAAATAAAATTTCCCCAATAAATTCCAATTTACTTTTGGGGATCGCAATATTAAAAATAATTTTGGTTATAACCAAATCTTATGTTTAGTTGATATTAAGTGTAATAACAAATTGATAATGTTATTTTATATTCTAATTATAAAATTCTTATTTACTGATAATCTTCGACGAAAAATAATTTTAATAAATCTATTTATTGCAAATTCCTGAATAATACTAATATATTTTTTTGCATTTCCCATCCCATCTCCTAAGAAGGTCCATTACTTTTCTACTTCTTACTGTTCTTACTGTACCTATCCTATCTTATTCCAATTAATTGTATGGTTTGTAAGGTATAACTTACTAATAGTAGAACCTACAGATACTAAAAACTTTCTAATGGTTGTAGTGGTGTTTAACGTATGTAGACGCTGGACTCACAATATACTAAATCACCCTCTATCTCTACCACTGAGTTTATGCTCTGTCATTTATTATGCCTTCGAAAGTAAGGTGGGGTTTTTAGGCTTAGTGGGGAAGAGTGTAAGGGTGAGTGTGGAGTCCAGGTCAAATGTATTTCTTAATATTAGTTCTCAATGTGACCAAAACCTAGAATGGAATTCTTATTCTAATATAGAATAAGATAGTACATTCCGTTATTAATGTTTACTGCATATGTATATTATTTTTTGTTTTTTCATTGTTTACTCTTGGGTTTTATATGGTTAATTAAAACAGTCTTTCTATTTCCTACAGTAGACATCCTCATGTATTCGTAATTTGTAATCTTAATTATAACTTTAACAACACTTAGTTAAAATAGCTTTTTAAAGCTAATGAAGACATACTTACCAAAGTATTGATGATTTTAAGTCCATCAAATCACTGATGTACCTACGAAGTTAGAAAACACTTATACATTAAGATCCAATTCTCCCAGGTATGTAATCATGTTTGAACCTCTAAGTCACATTTATTAAATAGGTAACCCATGAAAGTACTCACTTCATTTCCTTCTTTATAGTACTTTCCCAAGATTCCTCAACCCTTTGATTCTTCTGGACTCATAGGAGATACTCTTAAATAAGACCCCTCACAGACGTTCTTATCGTTAGGGTAAGATCTATCTTTTATTTCAACATTTAAATATAGTATGGTAATTAATGGTTTAATATTCAAATATCTTAAAATTCAATTAAATAACAACTCTAATTCCCGTAATCATTTTTACAGGGTCTTTATTTTTGTTTCTTATTGTTGGTCTTGATCTTCACTCAAGACAGTTTTTTTTTGTTTTGGGTCCAGCCAACTCTTGATCTTACTATAGGATCTTCATTATAGACCTCGCAATACTCATCTTTATTTCTGATCTTATCATTTGTTTTCACTATAGACTTTGCAAGATTCAGTCTCAAGTTTCAACCTTAATTTACCTTAAAGTTACTTGTGACCATCATTTATACTTACCCTGTTTCCGTTGAGATTGTTCCACAATTAAATACATTTTTGTATCTGGAATCTTCTCAACCACACCCTAATAAAGTAATTATTTGCGGTTTTAGGTTTAAGGAAAATTATAAACATAAGCAAGTACTATAAAACTACGGGAGTCCAATTGACTTCATATATTCTAGCTATCCCCTTACTTATCCCGGATATCTTTAATGTATTAACATTACATCTACTACTTGTTAAAGTATATATGGATTAATAAATCTATCTTTTACTTCTTTTTCATTCTCCCTTTCTGCTTTTCTATTATAAGTGATCTACCTTTAGCCACAATTCAGGAGCATTTGGAACAAGTGGGTGGTCCCTTTTTCCTGTATCCTGCCATTAGAATAAAGCCCGATTAGCTTTTCTACATATCTCCTCCAGGTAGATATTACTTAATTTCTTTTTACTTTTCTCACTGTTTATTATTTTTACTTTGACAATATAGTACTTTTTCATTTAGGTCAGTGACCATACTTATTCGTACTCGTAACTTGGTCTCCACAACATATATATATATATATATATATATATATATATATATATATATATATATATATATATATATATATATATATATATATATATATATATATATAAAAAAATACAAAAACATAATATATACATATACTCTCTCTCTTATGAGCTGTAGACAGGGTCAGGGGTTCAACCTCCCGAAATTATTTTAGCGATCAAAATTTTTGATTCCTTAAGTCTCTTAATAATAATAATAATAATAATAATAATAATAATAATAATAATAATAATAATAATAATAATAATAATAATAATAATCATAATAATAATAATAATAATAACAATTGATAAAAATACAGTGGTAACAAAACTACTACAACAAATACAGTTTAACTCAATGTTCTCTTGTTGATCGGAGGGGAAATACTAAATGGGAACTAAAAAACTTTCTTTATTTCCTAAGTATTCGATGATACTTATTACTATTTACAATTAACTTTATTCATTTGTGGTGCCCACATTTGTTTACTACACTATACCCCTTTTTACAGACAACCACTCTTAATACAATTAATTGGACAGTCTACCAAAAAGGCGCACCTTTACGAAACTGAACCTGACAGGGTATTTACGAGTAGGTTGCTACTTTTGGGGACACGTCTCTTTACTGCACCACCACTACAAAATATAACTTACTACACAAGAGTTAATCCACTACACAAGAACAAGAGTACATCACTATATTTACTTCACTTCAATACAATTAACTTATATCACTAGAAAGAAGAAATAAACGGATATAAGGAAAATAAACTAATAAAATAAATAAAGGGATAAAAGGGAGGGATAACACAGGAGATCCTCTGTTTCTCATCTTCTTCTTTCATACATCACGTCACATCAGATAAGGAACGAAATACGAAGGACAACTTTCACAGACAGATCTAAGAAAACAGATACAAAACTTATCAATCTTATACCTTTCTCTCCCACACCTTTCACTTGTCTTGGACAAAACATACACTTACCACTAACACTTAACACTGCACAAAAACACACTACAACACACCACCAGCACAACCACTACGCACCTGCAAAACACCCACACACTAAACACTACTCTCTAACCACTCCTACTATTACTACACCACCAGCACAACCACTACGCACCTACAAAACACCCACACACTAAACACTACTCTCTAACCACTCCTACTACTACGTACTACTACTACAGACACAAACAAAACTCTACCCGTTACCACTAACACTACCTCCCCCAAGCTACTACTTTCCACTCAAGATCAGTTTTACCTCTGGTCAGGTATTAATGCTTCAACAACAGCATTTCCAACACTGCCCCTTCACTTTCATAACTGAAAATGTAAGCTCTAT
>JABUQX010069621.1:0-5000 GCA_015478945.1 Trachelipus rathkii
TGCACATACATACATACATACATACATACATATATATAAGCATATTATTATTATTATTATATACATACATATTACATACATACACATACATATTATTATTATTATTACAGTGAGCATATATATACATATACATATATATATGAGCATATATATATATATATGGAGCAGGAGAGATATATATATATATAGATCTGGAAATGGATAGGACAGGAAATAAAGAATGGATGGACACAGTGGACATATTAACATACATACATACACACACACACACACACACACACAACAACAATACCATCATCATCATCATCATCATATACATATATATATATATATATATATATATATATATATATATATATATATATACATATATATACATATATACATATATATATACATATATATATATATATATATATATATATATATATATATATATATACGAAATTTTTGAATTGATTGACGGTATAATGGGTAAAATTGTACAATTTAAGACTTCCAATATTTATAATGCAAGCAATACCTTCCTCAGCATCAAGAATAGCATCTACATACCTGAAAACATACCATAAAAATATAATATTTTTACGTAATTTAAGTTAAACTAACACTACCTAACGTAAACCTAACCTAACTTAACCTAACCTAATCTAACTTAACCTAACCTAACCTAACCTAACCTAACCTAACCTAACCTAACCTAACCTAACCTAACCTAACTCTAACCTAACCTAACCTAACCTAATTTAACCTAACCCAACCCAACTCCAACCTAACCTAACCTTAACCTAACCTAACCTAACCTAAATCCTAACCTAAGCCTAACCTAACCTAACCTAATCCCAATCCCAACCTAGGCTAACCCAACCCAATTTAACCCAACCTAGCCTAAAAGTCATATATTAACATACCTAAATATAATCAACGTAACAATTCGTGCAAAATAATGTAAACATAACCCTTACATAACCCAAGTAACACAATTCAACGCAACTAAAAAAAATAAACCCATCCCTCCCTCCTCCCCAACATACATACATATACATACATAGAGACATAGATCAGTAACGTATACATATATATATATATATATATATATATATATATATATATATATATATATATATATATATGAGAGAGGAAGAGAGAGGGAGTGTGGGAGGGGGAGATATCTGCTTGTGGGCTTTCGAAGCCGAAAAAAGTTTTGAGCTTCCAACACAGATTTAAATGTTATTAAATATTTTTATAATTTTTTATAGAATTTAACTCATAATTAATTTGATTTTCCAATATATCGTATCACATTCCAAACTTTACTTAAGACCCTATATATATATAAGTGAGCAGAGCATATATATATATATATATATATATGAGAGAGAAAGAGGAGAGAGAGAGTGGGGAGAGACTTCTCCTTGATTTTATAAATCCAGGGTGCCTGCCAGATTGGATCCGAGGCATGCATGAGTATCCTTTTATCGCCTCTTACGACATACAATACAGGAATTCTTCCCTCCATTACATACACACACGCAGATTTATGAGAGGAGGAGGAGGAGGAGCAGGAGGAGGAGAATATATATATATAGTGAGAGAGAGAGAAAAAAAAAAAGAGGATCTGATCTGACTATAAAATGCATCACCTTGGCAATTTCACCTGCTGGCCTCGAACCTGGGCCCCAGCAGATGAACGCGTATGTGTTTGACGACCACGCCAAGATGGACTAAAAGAAGAACGCTAGAAATGTTCCTGTAATGAATATATCACCCACCAAAACAGGAACCACAAACGCGCTCTTCCCGGGTTCATTTTATATACGCATTAAAACTTTATTAAAACTGGGAATATAATGGTTGATAAGATAATTGCCCGCCTTTCATTATTCGTCGTAGTAGATAGGTATTGATAAAATAACCCCTTAAGTAATTTTTGGGCCCTAGCAGATGATCGCGTAAGTGTTTGACAATTCACGCCACGAGGATTCGAAGACCGCGAGAAATGCCTGCAGCAGCGTCACCCACCAAACAGTAAGAACCACAAACCCGCCCCTTCCGCCTCAGTTTGGTGGGCATATTCACTACAGGAACATTTCTCGCGTTCTTCTTTAGTCCATCGTGGCGTAGCGTCGTCAAACACTTACGCGGTCATCTGCTAGGGCCCAGGTTCAATCCCAGCAGAGTGAAATTAATTAAGGGGTTATTTTATCAATACCTATCACACTGTGGTGAGGTGTAGAAGGATGAGGCAGTTATCTTATCAATACATTATATCCCCCGGTTTAATAAGTTTTCACTGGTGTGGTGCCTCTCGTTTGACCCTACGCCCGAGTGTGGACGGGAAGAGGGTGTTGTGATGTCCTGTTTTGGTGGGTGATATATTCACTACAGGAACATTTCTCGCGCCCTTCTTTAGTCCATCGTGGCGTAGTCGTCAAACACTTGCACGCTCATCTGCAGGGCCCAGGTTCACATCCCAGCAGAGTGAAATTAATTAAGGGGTTATTTTTTAATGAATACATAAATATATAGATTTAAATATTCTATTATTATTACACATTAATATTATACATATTACATATATATATACTTGCGTGTGTGTGGTATAAGTGCATGTAATGAGGAAAGAATCCTTCTCACTGCAGGAGAAATTTTTGCTCCATATATATATATATACATATATATATATATATATATATATATATATATATATATGAGGAGAGAGAGAGAGAGAGAGAGAGAGAGAGACATGGATAAACACGACATTTTATGGTGGAGAATAGCTCACATTCTTCCACCCTACCAGTTGCAAACCTGGGACCCTCGCTTTGTTTGGCGAGTGTTCTACCACGGAGCTACCGGGCGCTTTAAATATATATATATATATATATATATATATATATATATATAGGATCATGCAAATTTTCTACGAACAAAATTAATCGGCGAGGTATTTTTCAAATGAAAGAAAATCAGAAGGGAAAAATTTATGAAACAGAAAAACACACAAACTTTCTTTGTAAATGCTGAATTTTCAAATGTAATTTAATTAATATTAACAAAAAAGTAAAAAGAAATTGATATATATTTTTTTGGGCTTCACACCTAAGCTTATAAAAATGAGTAAGCTTAGGCAATTTATTTCAGTTTAAATTTGATGTATGTACGTAAAGTTTGTAGAATAAATGTAGACGCCATGACACTTTTTTTTTTAATTAACAAATACCGTAGGGTGGCATACACAATGCCGCGAATGCATTGCAGACCGTCCGCGGGCTCCCGGCAGCACCGGTGCCTAAAATTAACATTAATTCTTCTTTTTTCGTACAACAATGAAAGAACGCAATCTTGGCTTAGGTAAGCCGATCAAATGTAATCACAGGCAAAGACATAGGACACCTGAGAGGAGAAGGTGGAGGAGGAGGAATGCCAGAATCGTCCAGGGTTGAGTTAGAGGAAAATAGGAGGCCGAAGAGATTGGCCTTTTCAGTTGAGAGTTAGCAACAGAACCGTCAGATCGAATAAGAGGAGGAAAGGCAGATTTACAGAAGTTGTTAGAGATGTTTTTGGCAAGAGGCCAGAAAGATTTGTCAGTAGGAGAACCAAGGACGTTAGCGCACTTTCGTTTGATGAAAGCCCGCTTTGCTCGTCGAAGAGTATCCCTGCAACGATTTCTAGCTGAATGAAAATTAGCGAGAGTGATAGGAGAACGAGAATTTTTCCACCCTCGATAAGCGCTGTCTCTAGCCTGAATGGCCAGAGAACAGAGAAAGATCGAACCCTGGATTATGAGGAGAGAAAGATTTAGTCGAAGAAGGAATGAACCTGCTCATCCCGTCAACGATTACAGCTCCCACCTTAATGGCAGAAGCCGAAGAGTCATCAGAGTCAAAGCAGTCATTCCAATTGTAGTTAGCGTAGAAGCGACGCAAGGCCCCCCAATCACCCCGATCAAAGTGCCAGAAAAAACCATAGGCGGTTGTGCCTATATGCACACTGATATTGTTTGTTTTCGTTACTCTGATTTGGAGTCGTTCGAAATTTCTAACTTAGACTCAAGCTATCTACCACTAAATTCATCTGCTCTTTACATTAGTCTCCTAAACAAACTGACTATCCTAAATTCTTCGACTATTTAAACTCCAAGTTAGAATACATTCTGTCTTCTTCATCTTTCTTTGAAATCATCATTCTAGGTGATTTCAATGTTCACCATGGCCAATGGTTTTCCTCTAACTCAAGATACAGATGGTGAACTTTCCTACAACAATTCTATCTAGTATAACCTCGAGTAGTTGGTGCAGCTCCCTACCCATATCCCTGATCATCTTGTAGAAGAACCCAGAATTTTAGACTTTTCCTAACCTATAATCCTTCTCCTTATTCTGTTAAACCCTTTCCTCCTTTAGTTTCCTCCGCTAACCTTCTCAACTTGGATTCCTGTTTTATTTCTTCAAGTTTTTCGAAAGAAAAACCGATGGTCTTTCTTACGGCGAGGAAACGTTTTTGACACTTCAGTGCAGTTAACTGGTTGGACTTGCGGTCGTACTTCTTTGATTAGCGAGGTGATTCTCTTTGCCATGGAGGATTACACTTCATATTCTTTCCCTTTTTTTTCTTATTTCGGTGAATCTTTCCCTGTGGTGCTGGATTATCAAAAGCCTTCGATATGAAAAAAGCTCTGGCACCAAGTTCTGATTTCTAAACTTCCCTCTTTCGGTATCTATCCTTTTTCTGTGACCATCTCTCTCATTTCCTCTCTGATCGCCCAATAGCAGCTATTGTAGACGGTCACAGTTCATTCTTTAAATCTATAAAGAGTGGTGTTTCCTTAGGGCTCTATTCTAACTCCAATTCTTTTTCTACTTTTCATTAATGACCTTCTCGTCACCCATCCACTTCTATGCCGACTTTGGGTCAACTAACTCTGATCTTTCTCAAATTTCTACTTTGGGCACTTAGAACAAGGTTACTCAGTTACTCCAGGTTTCCACTCGACGTAA
>JABUQX010069621.1:15000-17500 GCA_015478945.1 Trachelipus rathkii
TCCTCCGACCCAGGTTTCAGTTATTCATTTTAAGTCCTAGCTTACAGATCAGATCTTCAGTTCAGAGGAAGATTCTGAACTGTGGATCAACAAAGATGGCCGACAAAAATATTTTGCTTTCATTTAACATTCTTTTCCTTCTTTCCATATAATTTTTTGTCATTTGCTAAAATTCTATCTCTATAAAAAATTTCCTGCAGTCAAGTATTCTAATTGAATATTTTTTGTTGTATGGGTGTTTTAGTAATTCTTTGAGGTTTACGATTTGTTCCCATTGACTATCGGAGAGAGACAGTACAGGAGTACAGGCAGCCATCATACTAATACAGTCTTTTCCTTGACAGAATTAGACTTAAATCTCCAATAATTTTTATTTATTTGATCAATTGCCCTATTATTGTATTAACACACTTTATTAAAACATTATTTTATTAATTAGATTTACATAAAACCATTAAATTATTATTTACACTTTTAATTTTCACAAGCTTTTGCTGACACAAGTACGGCCTCTTCAGGTGATTTATAAGGCAATTGTGACTGCTGCGTGGAAGGTCCTAGATTCAGATCCGTGACTGCGATTCTTGGATGGTTGTTATTTTTCTATTTTTTTAACAATTTTTTTGTAGTATTTAGTATTTGCCACTATTAAATTTTGTATGTTTTCTATGTTTACTTCTCCTATGATTTTATTGTAGTTATTGCTATTTTTTATGCAAAAGGATTCTGCCATTTTTATAACTATATCATCTTTTCCGATTCTCGTAGCGCACTCCAGACGTTACATGACCGGTCAACCCGAAACCCTTTGGTTTCTGCCATTTCAGAAAGTCCTCTGCTTTGTTTTCCTGCAGACAAAAATGAGTTTTGTTGGTTCCCTCCCATGTGGGTGTTCTTGGAAACGAACGGGCTGATGGGGAGGCCTAGCGGGCGGCTATACATGGGGTGTCGGGTGCCCAATACCTTCCTACGACTGTACACCTGGGCCATTTCCCTGCTACAGATTTCTCCATCTCATTACAACGGGATTTCCTCTCTGGCTGGCAATCATGTTGGGAGGAGGATGCTCGTGGCGCCAAACTACGGAACGTCAAACCCGTCATTGGCCGGTGGTCTTCATCTAGTAGGAGGAGTCGCCTCCTGGAGGTGGTCCTGGCTCGATTGCGTCTGGGTCATACCAATCCTCACCCATGGATTTCTATGTCGCGGGGATCCCGACCTGCCGTTTGCTCCTCTCACAATTGTCCTGATCAGCAGTCGCTTCATCTTTTTGTGGGTTTGCGTGGCCCCTCGACCTTATAGAAGAAGTTCTTCTTTAATGTGCTAACAATACCTCTTCCGCATCTTCTTCAGCACATCTTGTCCAAATCATCTCACTTTCGTAATGACCGAGTATTTGCCTTCCTATTGGAACTGAACTTCTGTATAAGATTAATCATTCAGCTTATTCTTTCTTCGTTCGGTTATAGGTTTTCCCTGTCGTTAGTTTCCTAACACGGCATTGCTACATTCTTGTGTGCTGTTTTGGAGAATCCCTGTAAACGCACTCAAAAAAAATTTATATAAATATAAATATAAATATATTATATATATATATAATATCTATTATATATATAAAATATATATAGTATATAATATATATATCTATATATATTGATATATAATATATATATATAATTAATATATATATATAATTATATTACTATATATTATATATATTATATATATATGTATATATATATTATTTATATATTAAATAGCATTTTACGTGCTTTACTCCACCTATGCGGGAGTAAACGGGGGGACCCAGGAAATCGAATTTTACGAACGGCTATCCGAACCAGCGGCAACCAAACGTGTTCGCAGTCGAGTTTTAATTTTTGCCCCCAGGTAGATAAAACTCCAACTGCTACGCGGAGGATTTGAACCAGCGTCCTCTCGTATGAGAGGCGGCGACTGCAACCTATATATATATATATATATATATATATATATATATATATATATATATATATATATATATATATATATATATATATTATATATATATATATATTTAGTATAATATATATATAATATATATATATATATATATATATATTATATATTATATATATGTATTATATATATATTTATATATATATAATTATATATATATATATATATAATATATATATATATATATATATATATATAATATATATTAAATTATTTATTATATATATATATATATATAATATAATATATTAAGGCGGTCTTTTTGCTTGATTGGGAAAATCTGTTTACGTACTTCAGCAATTATTCCATGTTCTATAAAAGTTTTGTTCACCAAAATTGTCCAGATAAAATATTATTAAGTGGTGCCACACTCACCGATTTATTTTATTCATTGGATGTCGTAAAGAAAAAATTTAATTTGGCAACATATTGCTCTTCATTTCATTCGATTTGGACTAAACAAAGTGCAAAAGGAAGTATTTGGAGATCATTTATTTCGAGC
>JABUQX010069621.1:25000-27500 GCA_015478945.1 Trachelipus rathkii
TAACATTGAGCATAGCTGTTAAGTCTCGGGTCGCAAAGTTTGGATAGTGAAAGGCTAAGACTGTGTTGAAAGGCGTGTAGACGAACTCTCCCATGGATAAGGTTTTTTGATTGAATAGTCTAAAATAGCATGAACCAACCCAGATGTATGAGGCTATCCTTACAGGGGTGAACGATACCCCCATAAAGCGCAAGCAAATGGGGAAGTCTGAAGAAATTCTAAAGGCACCTCAGAGAACCAAATCTTAGAAGCTTGTTTAGAAAGAGAAAAAATGTGATCCTTCCAATTAAGGATTCAAGGAGAAAAAGAAACATTGAGGAATATTAAAACAACGAAGGTTTGATTTCCTCTTTTCGAAGTAGATGTTATGCTGTGAGTAAAATTACGTCGATGGAAAACCCTGGAGTAACTGATCCTTGTTCTAAGTGCCCAAGTAAGATAATTTTGAGAAAGATAGAGTTAGTTGACCCAAAGTCGGCATAGAAGTGGATGGGTGACGAGAAGGTCATTAATGAAAAGTAGAAAAAGAATTGGAATTAGAAGCAAGCCAGCTAAGGAAACACCACTCTTTTAGATTTAAGAATGACTGTGACTGTCTACAATAGCTGCCTATTGGGCGATCAGAGAGGACAATGAAGAAGAGATGGTCGCACAGAAAGGATAGATATCCTGAAAGAGGGAAGTTTAGAAATCAGAAACTTGGTGCCAGAGCTTTTTTCAATATCGAAGGACTTTTTTGATAATCCAGCAGCACAGGGAATAGATCACCGAAATAGAAAAAAAGGGAAAGAATATTGAAGTGTAATCTCCATGGCAAAGAGAATCACCTCGCTATCAAAGAAGTACGAACGCAAGTCAACAGTAGCAGCACTGAAGTGTCAAAAACGTTTCCTCGCCGTAAGAAAGACGCATCGGTTTTATCTTTCGAAAAACTTGAAGAATAAAAAGGAATCCAAGTTTGAGAAGGTTAGCGAGGAAACTAAAGGAGGAAAGGGTTTAACAGAATAAGGATGAAGGATTATAGGTTTAGGAAAAGTCTTAAAATTCTGGGTCTTCTACACGATGATCAGCGGATATGGGTCAGGCGAGCGCAACAATACTCGAGGTATATACTAGATAGAATATGTTGTAGGAAAGTTCACCATCTTATCTTGAGTTAGAGGAAAACCATTGCATGTGAACTTGAAATCACACTAGAATGATGATTTCAAAGAAAGAATGAAGAAGCACAGTGTGTTCTAATTTGGAGTTTAAATAGTCGAAGAATTTAGGACTAGTCCAGTTTGTTTAAGGAGACTAATGTAACTGGCAAGATGAATTTAGTGTAGATAGCTTGAGTCCTAAGTCTAGAAAATTTCGAACGACTTCCAAATCAGAGTAAGAAAACAAACATATCAGTGATGCTATAGGCACACCGGCTATGGTTTTTTTCTGGCACTTTGGATCGGGGTGATTGGGGGGCCTTGCGTCGCTTCTACGCTAACTATAATTGGAATAACTGCTTTGACTCTGATGACTCTTCGGCTTCTGCCATTAAGGTGGGAGCTGTAATCGTTGACGGGAATGAGCAAGTTCATTCCTTCTTCGACTAATCTTTCTCTCCTCATAATCCATTGGATCGATCGGTGCCTGTTCTTGGCCATTCAGGCTAGAGACAGCGTTTATCGGGGTGGAAAAATTTCTCGTTCTCCTAATCACTCTCCTATTTTCATTTAGCTAGAAATCGTTGCAGGGATAACTCTTCGACGCGCAAAGCGGGCTTTCATCACGAAAGTGGCGCTAACGTCCTTTGGTTCTCCTACTGGACCAACTTTTCTGCGCCTCTTGCCAAAAACATCTCTAACAACTTCTGTAAATCTGCCTTTCCTCCTCTTATTCGATCTGATGGCTCTGTTGCCAACTCTCCAACTGAAAAGGCCAATCTCTTCGGCCTCTATTTCTCTAACTCAACCCTGGACGATTCTGGCATTCCTCTCCTCACCTTCTCCTCTCAGGTGTCGCTATGTCTTTGCCTGTTGTTACATTTGAAATCGCTTACCTCAGGCCAAAGATGCGTTCTTCATTGTTGTACGAAAAAAGAAGAATAATGTTAATTTTAGGCACCGGTGCTGCCGGGAGCCCGCGGACGGTCTGCAATGCATTCGCGGCATTGTGTATGCCACTCTACGGTATTTGTTAATTAAAAAAAAGTGTCATGGCGTCTACATTTATTCTACAAACTTGTCGTACATACATCAAATTTAAATTGAAATAAATTGCCTAAACTTAATCATTTTTATAAGCTAAGGTGTGAAGCCCCAAAAAATATATATCAATTTCTTTTTACTTTTTTGTTAATATTAATTAAATTACATTTGAAAATTCAGCATTTACAAAGGAAAGTTTGTGTTTTTCTGTTTCATAAATTTTCCCTTGTGATTTCTTACATTAGAAAAATACCTCGTCTATTAATTTTTTCCGTAGAAAATTTGCTTGATTCTATATATTTCTTTTCATGTAT
>JABUQX010069622.1:0-2500 GCA_015478945.1 Trachelipus rathkii
GAGGACTAAGATAAGAACGGAGAAAAAGGTAGAATATTGGGTGAATATTTGGAAGAGAGGAGGAAATGTACAAGTGAATCACAGAGTTTAGAAATTAGCTCCAGTATAGGGGGACAGTAAAGAGCATTTGTATATTCCAAACCCTAAAAGATAGACAAAGAGTGGGAGCCAAAGTTGATCTTTAACGTATGTTGTTAACACCGATTTACATATTAGAGCAGAGACATGGAGTACTACAAACAAGAGGAGGAGAGTAGATACAGTCGGCGGAGATGAACGTTTTGAGAGCGATAATGGAAAGACTAGAAAGACAAACATAGAAACAAAAAATTTTTTAAGGAGGAGGGGGGGAGTGAGGGGGCGGCTTTTAAATGATTTGAAATTAGAGGATGCCAGCTAGATTGAGTGTGGGGAACACCTGAATAGGATGCAGAGGGAGAGTAGCCAAAACGGAGATAAAGAGTGGAGACCGGAGGAATAACGAGACCAAGAGGAAGACCTAGGAAGAGATGGAAAGCTAGTGGAGGGACTCATTGAGAAACATGGAGTGCCGTCGATGTAGGAGCTGAGGGAAGATGGAGTTTGGAAGATAGAGGAAGATTGCAGAAGAGAGCTGGCCCGCTGACAGGTCATGACCCTTCCTGGGAGCAGTTGTAAATTGTAATATATAAAAATAATATATAATATATATATATATAGATAATATATAATATAATAAATATAATATATAATATAATATTATATATTAATATATATATATATAAATATATAGATGATGTTGTGTATGTTTTGTACGCAGGATTTGAACTTAGACTAGCAAAGTCGAGTATTTATGCCCTCTCACACTGATCAATAGGTACGGCGTGGGTTGGTTAAATCTCCAGATTTTTCCTTTTCAAAGGCTAATAAAAAATATAATAATATAAAAAAGTTATTTTCTTCTTCTTCTTCTCATCTTCCCTATATTTTCCCAAAATGGGAGTTAAGGTGCGCGACGGGCATCGGAAAAGAAAAGCAGTAGAAGACATGACACACTTCGAAAAGAAAGCCCACTTACCGCCCCCTCGAGTACATTAATTAGTGGGAACCCGCATCCAGTCAGAAAATCCACCCTAAAGCGTCATATGGGACAGCGATGGACCTCACTATGGTAATCGTCAAGTGATGGAGTTCATCCCTTGGCCCAGGGTGGCCACAACCATACCCCTCCAATCCCCCGCCATCACTCCTGTATACACCTTTCCCGCCATCTACCAAACTCAAGTTCTCCCTTCAAACATTCGTACTGACTCAATCCACTTTTTCTTCGGTCTCCCCGCCGTTCGGTTTCCAACACACTCGCCACTATACGATCGCAACCAACCGACTATCATTCATCCTTTCCATATTTGACCAAAACATCTCAACATACTTCCATTCTCTCATTTACCCCTTCTTCACACCACACCACTTCCTAATACGTTCATTCCTCTTTATCAATTCTTTCTCACACCTAGCACACCCCTTAAGATTGTCCATCTGATTATTTCTGATATTTTAAATAAATAAAGAACCAAATCTACAAAGTTTTAATTAAAAAAATTTATGTGTCACGAGTGTGAGAAAAAAAAATCTAATTGAGAACGTTAAAGTATTATTTATGGTGTTGGCGATACTGTACTGATTTCCTGATGTAACTAATTATATAATTCTAAACTAGCATTTAGACACCATTGGATTAGCCGAATTCCGCAATTACATTGTTACATTGGTTTTACTTACTAATGATTTCTATGTAATACTCATCCTACATTAGTCATAAGCCTTTCTTCGTGATTGTGTTGTTGGGTCGCTCACAGTGGCTCCAACGTTCACCCCAAGTAAAATCAATAACCATCACTAATATTTGGGGTATATTTCATTTGTATTTCTACTCCTGTATTATCATAACTAATGTAATAAATGTTCTTTCCCAATTATTAATTCTTGTTTAGGCTTGATAAAATAGTAGTTGGCCAATTCACAGCATATATTGATTGTATTGTGGTGGATGTTCTTTGTTTTACCCACACCAACTTTGAGTGCCATCTTTTTCCTTAGCAGACATACGGAAATCATATCTAGGACAATTACAAGTTACAGAACAGAGTTCACTCTGTTTACAGTTTTCTTATTGTTCTAGATATGTTTGAATGCTCCATTGTGTTGTCGTAGCGACATACGAAATCATATTAGGACAATTACCAGTTACAGAACAGAGTCATCTGTCTCATTTTTCAAGACTCTCGTTTCGGACTCTTCTTCCATTCCAACAAACCCTCTCGGAGAGGTTCTTCTCTTGAATCTCCAAGGGTTCTGTACTGGGGCCCATTTTGTTTTAAATTTTAGTTGTTATCAGTTATGGAGCAAAATTAACAATAGGTGCTTATTTTTCATCTCCAAGGGTTCTGTTCTGGGGCCCATTTTGTTTTGAAATTCAACTCTCTGTTCTGGGATTCAACCTGTCTGTCCTGGAATTTGT
>JABUQX010069622.1:10000-12748 GCA_015478945.1 Trachelipus rathkii
ATAAAATCCACACATCGGAGCATACGTAAAAGGGTGAGAATTTGAGAACGTGCCATATTGGCCAAACCGTTTGTTCTCGTGGAGTCAAGGACAAATAAGTCTCACTTCGAAACACCTTTGAAATAGAAAAGTAGTGGAGAGAAAAAATCTCTTTGTTCTTTTTTTTATTATTTCGTTTTATCGCAAATAAGAATTGATTGGATTTAAAGTTGTGTTATATTTATTTAATGATCTGCCTTTGCTTAATTATCATTTTAATTGATTTTTTTTTATATATAAAAAAAAAAAAAAAAAATAATCCAAAAAACCAATCAATTCCACATTCAAATTACATATTTTTTTTTATATATAAATCTATATATATATATATATGTATAATATATAATATATATAATATATATATTATATATATATATATATATATATATATATATATATATATATTCGAATATATATATAATTCTATAATTTATATATATATATATATATATATATGCACATGTGTATGTGAATGTGTACTTGCATGTGTGCACTCACATTGGTATACAGTAGTGCAGGTTTGCATGTGTGCAAGAAAGACCATATGATTTTAGCACAGCTGGTTTTTGTTTATATTTTTGAAGGATAACCTTGAACCGAAGGAGTAGAAGAATAAGAAAAACTTTCTTTCCATTTTTTCTTTCTTCGCTCTTCGTTAATAAAGGAGAATTGTTTTATCAAGAGTATTGCTTTAATAACATTGTTATAATTTTCATCATAAATATAATTTTGATTAAATTTTAGCAATTACTATTTTATCGGTTTGAGTCTGAGCAGTTTTAATTTTTATTTGAGAAAAATAATTTTGTCATTTCAATGGAAATCGATGCTCACGTTTTGTAATTCTCAAGTTTTGAATATAGTCCAATATAGATTCTTATCTCATAAATCTTGTTCCCAATAAAACCATTCTCCTCAATTTTCAACTATTAACAGCTCCACTACCCTACTAACCCAATTGACTTTCACTTTTTACTAACGAGCTTTAGGATGGCCGAGAACGAATTGCAGGTCGAGTCGTGTAACCTTTCAGTTCCAGAGGAGATGGAGAAGGGTAGAACAGACTCGATGGAGAGTGCCACAACAGTCGTGAGTAAACCTTCTCCATTGAAAAGGAAGTTATCTCGTCAGACTCTAGAAGAGGGGGCGCTGATAAGCCTATCCTACTTGAAAGGGAAGTTATCTCGCCACACCCTAGAAGAGGGGGCGCAGATACGCTTACCCAAACTGGAGAGAAGGAGGTGAAAGAGAAAGAGAAGGGAGAGGTAGAAAATAAGGAGACTAAAGATAAAATAAAAAATGAGGCAGAGGCGGTGAAAGGGAAGGAGGGAGAGAAAGAAAAAAGAGAAAACGAGGACGCAGCGCTTGGCTCAGAGGGAGCCCAAGCCTCCCTAAATGTTTGTATGAAAAACTCAGGAGAAGAAGAAGATAAGACTCAGACACAGATACCATTAGTTTGTAAAAACAACGCGAAAAAACCATGCCTAGCTGTAAAGCCCCTTCCTAGGGAAAGTACAGTTTCCAGTGCAAAATTTTCGGTAGAAACAAAGTTGGAATTTATCACCTCTAGAGGTGCCAGAAATATTCCTTTCCTTTCGTTTGCCAGGGAAATTAAATGTTTAATAGATAATTACAAAAGATTGGCAGAATTTGATCAACCTTCTACAGCGCCAAATCCACTTGTAATTAACGAAGCCTCCGGCTCCGCAGTCTGCACCTTGAAAGGAAGGTATGACCCCCCAAAATCTGTCGCTCCGCTGGTATTTAGAAGGAGGAAGCGAGCGGGGAGAGAGAGAGCGGAGGAAGAAGAAATTTAAGTGCATGAAAAGGAGAGAGGGAGAGGGGTAAGGCACAGAGTGGGTATGTATATATTTGTGTATATATATATATATATATATATTATATATATATATTATATATATATATTATATACTAATATATATATATATTATATTATATTTATATAATATATATATATACAGTAACCCAAAATACCTCGAATCAAGCAGATTGATATTGTTAATTATTCGGTGCATGTATTTAAGTTTAAGCAAACCCCATCCCTTTAAAGAAAAAATTTCTTCGAATTCGTTCCGTCCCAAATCTTTATATATATATATATATATATATATATATATATATATATATATATATATATATATATATATATATATATATATATATATATATGTCTATGTATGTAGCTGTAGATATGTTTGTGTATACCCATGTACACCTATCTGCATGTGTAGGTGTATTTGCATGTTTAGGTATACATAAGTAGTAGAAGTAGTTATGAAGTTGTGGTGTATGAGTTTTAAAACTGCAAAGTCTCTTATTCCTTTAAGAATAGTTTTAAAATTAATCCTCATGCCACCAAAAATAACAGTAAAGATTCATTAAATTTTAAAGAAAAATAGGTTCCCTAGTTTTCTTTATATATTTCTTTATATATTTGTTTGTATGTAAGTATGTGCATGTGAACATACTTGGGTACAAGATTGTATCCCTTATAACAGCGTTTGAAATTATATAGGAATGCATTTAGTTTTAATCTCAATTTCAAATTTGATTTGTTTCATTTGTAAAAAATTCTGGAGTCCAGATGAGAAAAAAAAAAGGGTTTGAATAGATAGGTAATATTTCCTATGATAAAATATAAAAAGTCTAGCATAAACAGTTCGAGTTTTTGTAGTTTTTAAGTTGAAT
>JABUQX010069623.1:5000-22891 GCA_015478945.1 Trachelipus rathkii
GATTATTTATTCTTTGTTTTTTTAATTTCTTCTCCTCGCGAGGGAGTTATTTATCTCTCATCCGCGAGTTCAAATCTTAGACTAAAATAAACATAAAACATAATACGTTTTGATCAGAAGAATGATTTTTCCTAAGTATGTCGTACGAAAGGCATGAATACCTTTAACGTAAAACTTATTCGATAGTTCCGGAAAATCTGCCTCATATGATGACCAGGGATTGGAAAGTGATTGATCGTTGAACTTACTATTCATAGCACTAAACCTTGGATTCATTCTTGAAAATTGTCTTCCTCTGCTGTTGTGAGCCTATCTAGTTCACGTACATCGGCTGAAAATGGTTTGTCTAATCCATTTTTTTCTTGCATGTGAAAAGGGTGAATAATCATAGAAATATATGCTGGAAATCATAAAATTTGCGTGATGTGCTCCCTCTTCAAACAGCTCTTCCTTGTTAAAATCAAGAAAATGTGTGAGGGTTAAAGTCTCATAGTTTTGTTCGATGACGCATGACGCAACAATTCCACCATTTTAACTCGGATGCTTCAACCTTGTCCTTCAATTTCATTGCCTAAAACCGAGTACCCTTGAAGATTTAAATTGAATATATTAATGGGTGAAATATTTGACAAAAGACAAATTTGACTAACTGGAAAATTCTGTTAAACGATTATTGAGGTGAGTAAGGAGCTGCACCAACTGTTCGAGGTCATTCTGGATAGAGAAATGGTAGGCCAGCTCACCATCTGAACCCACAGAATTGGAGGAAAGTCATAGGCGGTGGTGAACGTTGAAATCACCAATAATGATGATCTCGGAGAAAGGTAAAGAAGTGAGGTATATATATATATATAATATAATATATATATATATATATATATATATATATATATAGTGATATATTATATATATATAATATATATATATATTATATATATATATATATATATATCATATGTATATATATATATATTAATCACATAAATATATATATATAGATATATAAAAAATCTGTATATATATATATATATGTATATATATATGATATATATAAAAATAAATATATAAATTATATATATATATATATATATATATATATATATATATAAAATTACCAATTATTTTTATATTTTAGATTTTATACTTAAAAAACCAGTTCTAAAATAAAATAAAATTTGTATAATAATACTATTCAGAAATTCTCTTAAACTCAGAATGGAAAGTTGTGCGATTATTATTATTATTATTATTATTATTATTATTATTATTATTATTATTATTATTATTATTATTATTATTATTATTATTATATTATTATTATTCATTTCCTTTTCCTTTTCCTTTTCCTTTTCCTTTTCCTTTTCCTTTTCCTTCCTTTTCCTTTTCCTTTTCCTTTTCCTTCTTCTTCTTCTTCTTCTTCTTCTTCTTCTTCTTCTTCTTCTTCTTCTTTGTAGTAGAAGTAGTAGTAATAGTATTAGAAGTAGTAGTAGTAGTAGTAGTAGTAGTAGTATCATTATTATTATTTTGAAATGGTTCTTGCACTTTAAGTGTGAATTCCAGTTAAATCAAAGTGCCCGTTATAAATATATATATATTATATATATATATATATATATATATATAATAATATATAATATATATATATATATATAATATATATATATATATATATATATATATATATATATATATATATATATAATATATATATAATGTGTATATATAAAATAATAATAATAATAATAAATAAATAATATAATAATAATATAATAATAAAATAATAATAATAATAATAATAATAAAAAATAATAATAATAATAATAATAATAATAATAATAATAATAATAATAATAATAATAATAATAATAATAATTAATTAATAATAATAATAATAATTTTGTTAGTTATTTTTTAACCCTAGGTGTTTATTATTAATTTTATAGGATATTGGCGATGGTGGCAATTTTCAACTATTCGTTATTGCAATTAATAACAAGTTTTAAAATTGCATCTTGGGGTGAGGGGGGGAAGGTTAGATGTAATTTTATTTTAATAAATACACTATTTAAATAAAACTTGGTACAGTACGCACCAACACTTTCATACATACTCACAAAAATATATAATAATATAATATATATATAATATATATATATATATATATATATATATATATATATATATATATATAATATATATATATATATATATATAACTAAATAATAAAAATATACGGAAGGGGGGGGAGAAACAAACATAATAACACTAAAAATGAGCAATAAAATATTTCTCGGCTTTCGCTTGCGATCGTCGTCAAGCCTCTTCAGGAAATAAATGTTAAAAGAGCCATCACTCCAAAGAATAGGCAACAAGTGAAGTGGCTATTGGTTGGTTATTTGTTTATTTTTTAACTGTTTAAAGTATTTTGACGAAAGTATAATGGAATTTTGAATTTGGTCAAGCCTGAAATCTCCTGCAGTTTTGTTGAAATTATGCGTATTATGGATGTAGATGGATTCTATTATTTTCCTTTTTTGTGTATGATTTGTATGTTTTAATATAGAGATATTTTGTGTATTAATGCCATGGTTTGTGTTAGTACGATGATTAGTAAGGGCAGAGTTGGTGTTGTCAGTGGTAAGATCATAATTATGTTGATACGTTCTTCTGGTGATATCATTGGTCTCCCCTATGTAAATCAGGAGGCAATCACGGCAAGGTACTTTAAAGACACAATGGGTTTGGAGATTTTTTGAAACAGGAGTATGTATGTTTTAGAGAAAAAGTGTGATTTTGAGTGAAAGAGATGGATGATGGTAAATGTTTTTTGATGTTACAGTCTAAGTGGAAAGGAAGGGGAAGGAAAGTAGAATTTGTGTTTTTTTGTTGTTGAGAAATTTGAAAGAATTTTCGTTTTGCATTTTGGAAGGATGAATTAATAATATGGGGGGGATATTTTAATTGCGTGAAGGTGGAGAGGAGGTATTTTGTTTCTGTGTGTAAATGGTTAGGGGAACAGATTCTCAAAGCTCTGAGGTAAAGGGATGTGAGAGTAGATTTTTTTATGTTTGTGGAATGAGAAGAATACCAGTGAATATAATTTCAACAAAACTGCAGGAGATTTCAGGCTTGACCAAATTCAAAATTCCATTATACTTTCGTCAAAATACTTTAAACAGTTAAAAAATAAACAAATAACCAACCAATAGCCACTTCACTTGTTGCCTATTCTTTGGAGTGATGGCTCTTTTAACATTTATTTCCTGAAGAGGCTTGACGCGAATCGCAAGCGAAAGCTCGAGAATATGTATTGCTATTTTTAGTGTTATAAAGTTGTCCCCCCCCCCTTCGTATGTTTTATTAATTTAGTTACATATACATATTTATATGTTATGTGTATGTATGTATGAAAGTGCTGGTGCGTACTGTACCAAGTTTTATTTAAATAGCGTATTAATTGAAATAAAATTACATCTAACCTCCCCCCCCCTCCCCACCCCAAGATGCAATTTTTAACTTGTTATTTTAATTGCAATTACACGAATAGTTGAAAATTGTCACCATCGCCAATATCTATTAAAATTAATATAATCACTAGGGTTAAAAAAATACTGTATATATATATATTATATATATATATATATATAATATAGTATTAATATATATATATATATATATATATATATATATATATATATATATATAATATATATATATATTATATATTGTTTCAACTTTTTCACAGCAGATTTACCTACCCCAACCCACCAATCCACCAAACTTATAACTTACGAAGACGAATCAGTCTTATTTCCCAGCACCCAGACGTAAACATAGCCACACAACATATACCCAAGAATATTTACATCTATTAGAAAATTGCATAGGGGAAAAAGCACGTTTACTCCATCACCCTTTTAACCACTGACCGTCACCAATCCTCCCTCCATCCTATAATCACCCTGAACAACAACCCCTTCCATTAAACAAAACCCAAAAAATAATAGGACTTACCTATGACACACACATGACGTTTTCCCCCCACATCGAAATCACTTCCTCAACCCAACGTAAACTAAACACCCTCCGAACCCTCTCTCAACACAACTTCAGCGACAGGAAACACACACTCACCACTACTTATAAACAACTCCTCAGAACAACTCTAAACTATGCCTCACCAGCATGGTTCCCAGCACTCTCAAAATCGAACACAAATAAATTACAAATTTCTCAAAATACAGCCCTCAGAATTATCACAGGCTGCACAAAAACCACCCCAATCCAACATTTACACGATGAAACTTCCATCCTCCCCATCTCCACACACTTGGAGATGGTGGGGACTCAATTCTATCAGAAAACACGTAATCCATCCCACCCTTGTCACCAAATTCTCTCCAACCCCCCCCCCCGACAAAGACTAAAATCCCCCCTTCTTCACCAGCTCAATTCTATTACAACACATACAACATAATTCCTCCTCCCCCTCCAAATAGGTCATGGATTACACATTCATACACATCTAACCAACACATACCTGCTAAACCGCCCAAATAACAATTTACTAAACACCCCCGCCCCAAAACTCTCCCCTAGAGAAGAAACGCTGTCCAGAAGGCCAAATCGACCTCGCTCGGAGCAGATCAGGACACCACCCGGGGCTCATGCATTATAAATACAGATTCAAACTAGACAACATGTCACCTCCCCCTCTTGCGCTAGATGTCACAATGCCCAAGACACAATAGGCACCTTCTTCTGAGGTGCCCTGCTCTCGACGCCCCCGCACCGATTTCTCATACTTCTTCCTGACTGGGAAACCACCCAGAGGCGGCAGCGGCTCCTGGAAGTAGTGTGGCCCTCCAATTAAGGTGGGCCAGGGGCAGAAGTAAGTAAGAAGTAAGTATTATTATATATAATATATAATATATATATATATATATATATATATATATATATATATATATATATATATATATAGTATATTATATATATTATTGGTGATATTGGTTTAAAACTACAACTCATATCTCAAAAACTGCAATAGCTACAGGGAAAAGGAATACATTGTGGAATCCTGGTAAAATTTTATTGCGGATACTGTAAAAAAAAAAAAAAACACACATCTCAAAAACTACATGCTACAGCGAAAAGGAATACATTTTTGGAATCCTTGTAAAATTTTAGTTAGGAAAATGTAAAAAAAACATAAATAAATAAAATAAATATAGGAGCAGGGTACATAGTATACATATATATATTATTTGTAAAGGTATTACACGGCAATGTAGGGGGCTCGAGACGACGGGGAACAAAGGGGGGACGTTTTCCATACCCCGCAGGGGAGAGGCGGAGGAACCCCCGTGACACCCAAATACCAAAGAGCGGGGGTACCGGATACCCTCCCCGGAGGGGAGGGAATTAGTCCTACCCCGTAGTTCCCCGGAAGGCCGAGAGACCCCGACTCCTGCCATCGGTGCGGTATACCCTTGAGGTATTCTTTAGTTAAAAAAAAGCAAAATTTAATAGAAAGTCTATTTATTTTAACGAGTAACCAATAAAAGGTCTCTAAATAGGATCTCTAATCATATTACTATAATTATTAACAATATTTTTTTTTTTTTTACATTTCCCTATCTAAAATTTTACCAGGATTCCAAAAATGTATTCCTTTTCGCGGTAGGGAAGTTTTTTGAGTTTTTTTTTTACCATTTCGAACTAAAATTGTACCAGGATTCCAACAATGTATTCCTTTCCCTGTTAGCTATTGTAGTTTTTGAGATATGAGTTGTAGTTTTCAAAACCAAATTTTCACCTAATATATATATATATATATATATATATATATATATATATATATATATATATATATATATATATATATATATATATATATATATATATATATTATATATATATATATATAGAATATGTATATATATATATATTTTTTTCATATCATTTATATCTATGTTTATTAATATATATATATATATATATTGGAATAAATACATTTGAAGGCAGATGAAAATTTGAAAATTAATATTTTTGTATTTGGTATTTATTTTCGATGAATTTTGGATTTTTCGATTGCAAAATAAAAGTTGTAAGTTTTTACCTTAACTTATTTATTTTAATATTTATTTATTTGTATATTTAATTATTTATTTAATTAACAGCATTTAATATTTTAATTATTTATTAAGAGTTAATTAAAATTATTTTTATATTTGAATATTTTTTTTTTATCTAACGTACCAAAAAGATGTATGGAGCTATAAAGCTAGAAATTAATAATCTGAAGTGGCTCTCACTTCTTCAGTCAGCTCCTGTTCGGCACCGCCTCCAGCACCAGCTCCAGCTCCAGCTGCAGTTTCAGCTCCAAACACCTAGTTCTAAATAGCATGAGTGAATAAAATCCATTAAGTGTGACCGTCCATTCATCCATTTTAATAGATGTATATTTCAAGCGTTTAATTTTTTTATTTTTATTTTTTTTTATTTTTTTAATAAAAGTTCACACCTCACGGGCATAGCCCTATTCAAGGAGGGGAAACTTTCTAGATAATTTCTACCTAGGATCCGAACTAGGATTCGAACCCGCGACCTTGCCATGCGACTCCGTCGCTCTACCGTTTGAGCCACTTTAGCGGCAAATGACTTGCCCCATCCAACCTTTTTCTTCAGGCATTTCTATTCTAAACACTCTTATCCTTACTGTACTCATTTACGGCTCTCAAAACTTGAGCTTCCGAGTTTGCACGATGCCTTGGTAAACAATTTCGTCTGTGTAAATCTACTTCTTTCTACCTTTCAACTTAAAAACCAATACAAAAATAAGGAGACATATATGAACTCTCTAACTATAGTATAAGGGTATGGTCCAACCTTGAAAAGTGAAGGCATCTCATTTAAAGTGGTTTAACTCTCACTACTCTTCTTAATAATGTGAAGTAGAAGACGTTTCGACTTATTAACCTCCCACTCTCAGGACGTAGTCTAATTTCTTTAATCTCTTTGAACGGTTATTGCATAATTTTCCTTACATTATCAATAAAGGCTTTTCTTCTGAACTCTTAGACCCATATTTATGAAAGCTTCTAGAGGCTAACTTAAAAGTAGTTTCTCTTTGAAATCAAACCATTGGTATTTTATAAACGCCAGTCTAGGTTTTTTTTCGTTTAATGAACACTTGAAGGCAAACGAAATCTTAGCGAGATCTCATGTTTTCTTAAGTTTGATCAGGAACGTCCATAAACAAAACTGGCATCTTTTTTCAAGCTCATTTCTGTTAAACGCTTTTTTTTTTTTTTTTTTTTTGTAATTTCTACATTTTCGCTATACGTATTTTATTCATTTTTAATTGTTTCATCAATTCAAATGTACATCTGGATGAGTTTTTTTTTTTTTTGAATAAATAATATTCCTTTATATATTTTTTCAGTTTTTTTTTTCAATAAATAATATTATGGCCGTAGCCATAATTTTTTTCTGGGTGTTGAGACCAATATATAATATATATATATATATTATATAATATTATATATATATATATTAGAAAAATATTATATATATATATATATTATATATATATATTTATATATATATTTATATTATATATATATATATTTATTTATTTTTTTTTATATATATATATATATATATATATATATATATATATATATATATATATATATATATATATATATATATATATATATATATATAAATAATATATAATATATGATATATTATATATATATATATACATATAATATATATATAAATATATAATATATATATATTATTATTATATATATATATATATATATATATATATATTAAATATATATATATATATATATATATATTATATAATATATATATTATAATATATATCTATATATATATATATATATAAATTATATATATATTATATAATATATATATATATATATATATAATATATATAGGATATATAATATATATATATATAATATATATATATATTATATTTATATATAGTATATATATAATATATATATATATCTTTACATATTATATTTATATATATATATATATATATATATATATATATATATATATATAAAAATATATATATATATTATATATATATATATATATATATAAAATCAAAAATTTATTTCACTTATTGAAAATCGGAACTTAAAGATAACTTTATTGAAACATTTCAGAAATTATAACATCTATATACATTTGAATAGGATTTAAACATTTAAATTCTTATTAACACCTCTTAGCTTTCACGGAAGATTCCTCCACCTCTTTCAGGGAGCGTTAAACAAGAGCGTGATGGTATGTAATTCTTCCGTTTTTAAGTTTCCAGCGGTTGGTTCCTATTATCTGAATTTTTATCCCGTTCCACTTTATGTCGTAAACTTTCGCATGACGTGGAAGATTTTAGGCATTTGTTTATTATTTTGTCCATATAGTATTTCCCTCTGTCTCTATTGATTTTTTTTAGTATATTTTATTATAAATGATTCGTAGAATTTTCTGAATTTATGATTGTTGATTGTTTTTATTTTGTTATTTACCATATCAATTACATGTCCCTAATTTATTTGGTGCATTACGAGTGGTGAATTTCTAATGTAGGTGCGGATGTCATATTGGTGTCGATATATACGATGTTTGATATCTATTGTTTCGCCAAAGTATTCGTTGTTGCAAGACTTACTTGGGATTGAATATATTTTTTCCGCCATCTTTATTATTTTCAATTTTTGGTTTTAGTAATTTTTTAAGTTACTATATATTTTGTTACTATATTTAAATTTGGTGTTTTATAGTTGATATCAGAGTTAGCTATTAATGTGTATTTATGTTGAATAAATTTTTCCTTTTTTGAGATAATGTTATTTTCCTTGTTAATAAAAATTTCTTTTGCTTTTTTTAAACTTTGGTATATTATATTTTTAAGGTAATTTAATTTTATGAGGGTGTAAGCTATGTCTTTAATTTCGGGATCGATTGTTTGTTTATTACAAATTCGATATGCTCGTAATGCTAATGTAATAATTAATCCTTTTTTGATATGTAGCTCGTGTCGTGAAAACCAATGAATGTATTTAGGGTTTATGTGTTGTTTTTTTTTGTATATGGAGAAAATAAGGTTGTTAGGGTCATTCCAATTTATCAATACATCAAGGAAAGGAAGGGTTTTGTTGATGGAGTGTTCTATAGTAAATTTGATTGAAGGTATTAAGTTATTAATGTGAGTATGAAATTCGTCAATATTAAAGGTGTTTTGGTATATAAAGAGAATATCGTCGACATATCTAAGCCAAGTGCAGTTTTCAAATCCGGGGTATTTATTCTTTTTATTCTGGGAGTTGATTCAAGTGGTATTTATAAATATGGGTCTTAATATAATGCTCCTTCCTTAAGGAAGTAACTAGATTTTTCACCCAGTTTCATCTCCTCCCTGTCCTAGTCTCTGACTCCAGATTTAAATGCTATATTGATTCTTTCATTCACTCACAGAGGGCATCACAGTCAGGAGCACATTTTCTTCCATTTTCACCACTTTTTTTTTACTTACACAATTCATTACGCAGTGTTTCGAGGGCATGTTGGCATTTCATCCAGACAATAGCATGTTTTTCTTGTCATATGATATTTCTAAATAGACCTATGGCGTTTCTACACCTGAGGTCACATAGAAAGCGAACTCAAAACGACCGTCACCATAAACAGGACTTCAAAGTTGTTCGTGTATTGGGGACAATCTCACCTATATAGAATAGAACTTTTGAGGATGCGGACCAAAATATGATGACAAAAGCTGAATTCTTATAACGATAATGATTAAATAAGGTTAAAGTAGTAAAATTTAATCACTACCAGTAAAATAAGGTAGAGGTTAAACTGGAGAAGGGACCATAACCCAGAGCTGAAACTGAAACCGGTTCATAGATTTGTTTGGGGAGGCCCTGAGCAGTTACATAAATCAGGATTTTCATTTGTTTTTTAAGCTACTGCAGACATCAGGCATTTTAAAGGCTGATGGCGTAGCTGTAATATCTGTAACTATAATCTCAGATTCTCAAATTTTCTTTTTTTGCAGTTCAGAGACGAACCCAAATGCCGCAATGCTGGTGGAATCTGTTTGCTAATGGACAACTGCGCAGAGCTCCTTAGCAGTGGGTCTTGCCCAGCTCAAGCTAAAAGTGGAGCAATTTGCTGTAAATTAGGTAAGATTTAATTAATATATCTTGGTAACTGATATATTATATATATATAATATATATATTATATATAATATTATATATATATATTTATATAATATATATATATATATATATATATATATATATATATATATATATAATTATTAGTATATATTATATATATTACACTTAAATATATATAGTATATAATAGTATATATCCTCAGTATCTAGTAATAATATAAGATTTCTATATATATACTATACTTATTATAAATCATATATTTATTATTAGATAATTAATTAATATATCATATATATTAGTATATACTAACATGATTTTTATTAATATTTATATATTTTATTTTTAACTATAATCTCATATACCTATTATTATATTAATAATAATATATAATATATATATATATATATATATTGTATGGGAATATAATTTTTTTGTTTTAAAGAGCGCTTCGAGTGACTGAATTGGTGAAGAAAGGGGGTTCCCCCCCCAAAAAGTTGAAAGTGGTAGATGGATTGTTATATCAAATTTTTCACATTGAAAAAATATTGAGAAAATGAGAAAGAAAAGAATAAATTGTATTGCTAGACTGGAAGCAATCATGACAGAAGAGATCGATTTAAATAGGAAAGCTCAAGGGACGGTAGGTGTTAGTCGGGAAATTATATGGTGGTGGTGGGTAACTTCTGAATGGAATCAAAACATGTTTTGTATATCATTGATAAGCCATATTAAATCAAATGGAGGTTGGAGTGAAATGATGTAATTAATAGTGGAGTAAGGCAGGATGTGTAATTCTCCTTGGCTATTTAATTTATATGTGAGATGGGGTTATGAAAATATAAGGTGGTTAGATGAGATAGTTTAAACTGATGTAGAAAGGAAGTGGAGGAAGGAATGTGTTATGGGGTTATGAAAAAATTAGAGGTAGAGTTGGTAAGAGAAGGTGTTAAACTGATGTAGAAAGGAAGTGAGTGGAGGGTACCCTGCTTATTGTACACTGATGAGTTGTTTTGTGTTTCGCATCTGAAGAAAGTTTGAGAGAATTGGTAGATGGGTTTAGAAGGGTGTGTGTGTGTAAAAAGGGGGTTTGAAAGTAAATCTAGATAAAATAAGGTGATGGCATGATGTGGATAATCAGCCCGTATAAATTCTGTTTACTTATCACCTAACTCTTCTGGTCATTCTAAATATTTAGACTATCGTTGAATGAAAAGGGAGTGGATGATGCAGAGTGTAGTTGGAAAGTTGTGAATGGTAGGAAGGTATCTGGTGCAATTAAACCCTTGGATTGCTGGATACAAAAAGACAAAGTCTTGAGTATCCTAGGGTTTTGCATGAGGGTATGTTGTTGAGAAGACACCTGGACGCTTGCGTTGGGAACAATGGAGGTCATTTTCAACATCATCTTTAGTCTTTTGATATCATTTGTTGGTGCTTTAGAAACAGTATGTTTATGTTGTACAAAATTAAACCTATCATACAATAATAATATGTTTATTTACACCTCCTATTCCGAATGAATTATTCGTTCCTGCAAACGATACTTATTAACTCCAAAAGCTTTAAATTTAAGAGCTTATGATGGAACATTACATTTTTTCGTAGATACAATATCCTTTAGTAAAAACGCACCAGCAGACGCCAGACGGAAAACTAAGCACATTATGTCATACCTTTATAGGAACTTTTACCTTTATTTTTGCATTTCTTATCGGTTACCAAAAATTTTTATCATAATTTTTACCCCAGGGTGATTCAAAATTATGGTAAAACTCTTTGCAAAAATAAAGGTAAAAGTTCTATAAAGGTATGCGGAGCTTAGTTTTCCGGCTGGCTGTCTGTATGTGTTTTTTTACTAAATATTTTGCATCTACGAAACCAAGTGGTTACAAACCTAATTGGGATGAGTACTGTTGTGTGTATATAATGCGACAAAAGAAGTATCAAATTTCTATTAATTTAAAAGTGGCGGCCGTTAAAAGTATTCGAGGCGACATTCCATGAAAGCGGATGACTTAGGTTTAAATGTTAAGGAACCGAAAAACACCTATTGTTGTACGCAATTTATTGATGATAATATGGCCTTAATAAATATGACTAATTTGTTAGAATTAATTTTAGTAATTGGAAACATCTCATTTAAATAATAACAATCTTCCACAAACAGCTACTCCTCCATTAAACATTTCAGCACATTGTTGACCAAAACAACCAACTACTGTATACTAATCAATAAATGCACTGTTTTGTTTTGTTACGCATTACAATGTAACTCATGACTGTGTGTGTCTCTTACGTTTTTCTTTCGTTATTGAATGAACACGTAATTACCACTTATATTCATACTTTGAACTAGCTGACATAAATCTAAAGTAAGGGAAAAAATAATGTTTTGGGATGAAACGCTGCAATAGTTCTGCAGCAAGACGTTTTGTACCAAGAGAAATATCCCAACCGAATTTGTCCAAGTGCAAAGTTTTTTGCCACTATTCAACAACGCCCGTCTGAAACAGGATATTTGCAGTCCCAAGACACACTCAATTGCAGCAGACCCCGATCTAACTATGGAACTCTGTTTGATTTAGAATTTCATAATGACTTTCCTGAGCATCTGAAAAGAGGCACGAGAATTGTCACTGACAGTTTTAATTCAAAACCAATCTTAGTATTTGGAGGTTACATCAATAGCAACATTTACACCCGTACCACGTTCCCATTTTTCAGGGCATACTTCTATTGTCGACATGACTATGCTCCTCGTGTTGTTATGTTAATGGTTTTGAACAAAATGTATTGCCCAGACTTTTTTAACGAAAGGTTTTAGTTTAACCGACGAATGGTCACTTTACAAGAACAGCTATCGTTAACTGTTCATAACGAACACATTGGAAGGAGAATCCATCATTCCATTAAACTCAGAACGTTCCACATCAGTTTCAGTAACACATTTGCATGATTTTACATGATCAATAACTTATTTTCGAGCTTCCTCCTAGGCCCAATGGCATAATCTACTTATAATTTTTGAAACATGATGTGACAGATGGGGCAAGTATAAAATAAATGCGACACTCCTCACATTCATTTCATCAGTCACGAAAGTACAATCCCTATTCATTATTCTCCGAAGATTCCCTTTACTATCTTTCTTAACCTTTCATGCTTCCATCCAAAAGTATGAAATCCCCATTCATCCTCCTTCCAAACGGATCATTTACCTCTTATTTCCGCCTACGTATACAACTTTTAGTTTTCCTTTTCTCCTCATTATATATTTTCATACACCTTTCTTTCGAGGCCTTATCATTGACTTTTAGCACATTCAACCACGCCTCTTTTTTAATATTAACCGCATGAATCACCTCTTCATTCTCATCTCACAATTTGCATTCTTACTTCCTACATTGGCACGACCACATACATACTTCTCTTCCACTACTTCCTTAATTTGCGTCCAGATTTCACCTTGTTCACATTCAACTGATTATTTTCAATTGCACTTACATATTTTTCTTAGTGAATAGCCTCTTCTTATCTAATCTCTTAACTAGTTAACAGAGTATTCAATATAGCAATTCGTGCCCCCACTATACTTAATCTTAACCATCAAACAACATGATGATCTGATATACACTCACTGATTTAACGTCCAACACATATTTCGTCATCTCCATCTTCACTAACACAAAATCAATCATGCTTTTCAATTCGATATCATCTCTACCTATCCCAACTCGTGTATATATATATATATATATATAATATATTATATCTATATATATAATAATATATATATATATACATATATATATAATATATATAATATATATAATATATATATATATATATAATATTATGTTTTTCATAAAGCGCTACTGATATATTATATACTTATATATATATTATATATATATATATTATAATATATAATATTATATAATATATATAATATATATATATAATATATATATAATATATTTATTAATTATAATATGTACTCCTTTATAGGACAACCATACCAAAGTCAAGCAACGCCCAACATGGGCACAACAAAATGTTGTCGCATGTTGTGCCTATGTCGGTTTGGCTTGACTTTGGTTGGTTTGCTCTGTTATCCCAGGAGTACTCAGCGGAATGCATTTCCCCAGTAGGTTCCAATCAACCCTCTATGATTTAATAAGACCGGTTCCGAAAGCATGATATCGAAGCAGCGAGACTTGAAACTGTTCCAAGATGCCTTCTTTTTTTGGGGAGGGATGACCAGTGGTAGATGCGTCCTGTAACATTGCCTAACGCGACGACTGTGGCGATCGTTCGTGTCTGTGGCGCGATGACAATTCTCTTACGTCAATATTATATAAATATATATTATATTATATATAAATTATATATTATTTCTATATTATATTATATATTATATATTATATATAAGTATATAACCTCACACATTTTCGTCCCAACCAAATCTTGAACACACCTGACCTATTTTAACACTATCCTTCCTTCTCTTTAAATACAAACCACTTTCTGGCTCTAATCGTAAATCTGACCACAACCTATATCTCTCAATTTTAATACTTCTCTCCCAACAGTTCACCTCCACCGTTTTCTGGCAACTGTTTGATCGCGAGTATTGGGCGGGCTTGCGTGCTCTACGCAAATCTATATATGGTGACTGTTTGTCCTCGGTGACAGCTCGAATTCTGCCGATAAGGAATGGGAGCTGTAATCGTTGATCTGATGAGCAGGTTCATTCCTTTCTCGACTAAATCTTTCTCTCCTCATAATCCATGGTTCGATCGTACTTGTTCTCTGCCATTCAGGCTAGAGACAGCGTATCGGGAGTGAAAAATTCTCGTTCTCCTATCACTGCTAATTTTCATTCTGCTAGAAATCGTTGCAGGGATACCTTCGACGAGCAAGCGGGCTTTCATCAAACGAAAGTGCGCTAACTTCCTTGGTTCTCTTACTGAAAAATCTTTCTGGCCTTTTGCCAGAAACATCTCTAACAACTTTTGTAATTCTGTCTTTCCTCCCTTATTCGCTCTGATGGTTCTTGCTAATTCTCCACTGAAAAGGCCAATCTCATTCGCCTCCTATTTTCCTCTTAATCAACCCTGGACGATTCATGGATTCCTCCCTCTTCTCCTCTCAGGTGTCCTTGCTTTGCTGTGATACATTGATCGGGGTGCATGGCTCTAATCTGTGACGTCCAGGAAGGCGGGTGGCCCGCGGATGGCATTCTCCGAGTTTGGAAGG
Source organism: Trachelipus rathkii (assembly GCA_015478945.1). NCBI lineage: Eukaryota > Metazoa > Arthropoda > Malacostraca > Isopoda > Trachelipodidae > Trachelipus > Trachelipus rathkii. Next base: position 20,501 of record JABUQX010069623.1, read on the forward strand.
GACGTGTAGCTTTTCCCGTGCTATCCCGCCCCTTTCGTTCAAACTATTATTTCCTACTGTCCAAGTATACTGACTATAAAACTATAAAAGGATTAGTTGGAGTCAAAGTCAGAGCCGCATTTCCCGCTCGCAGTGTTCTGAAGCTATGTTTTTTTCCCGCCACCTTTCGCCGGGACTTAAGTTGGACATCACAAAGAGGTCGTGCCTCTTACACCACCCTGTAAGCCGGAAGATGATATTAAGACAATTAGCAGACCAGGGCCCTCTTGGTATCCTCTCTAACCGGCGGTACGGGGCCTACTTAGCTCGTTACCTTTGTAATTCTAGGTCTGAAGACTTTGAAACCCCGCTTCTCAAGCCCTCTCACTCCCTTAGCGATCAGCTTTCTGAATGGTTAATCCAGAATTTTTTCACTTCTTTCACGAGTCCGCCATAAGGCGGCTTTGGGCCGCTCAGAGCTACTGGCGATATAGCCTTTCCTTTCTTACTCGCACTTTAAATCGGTTTTCCCGGCCCTTATGAATCTACGTGGGAGACTTGCGTGGTGGCGCTTGATCATATTCCCAAAGCATTTGGGACCGGGTATGGCGACGCGTTTCGGGGCGCAGGGCTTCCTCAGCTTCCCTCCTTGGTTTCTTTCCTATACTCGTATCGCCTTACTTATGTTTTAGTTTTGCTTTCAAATCGCCTTCAATCCATCGGCTGTTGTTTGATGGGGAATGCGAGACCGTCTTTCCACCTTCTTCGGCCTTTTCTGTCAATAGTGTTGTTCCTCACAGGTTCTGTCTTATCTCGCTAGCCTTATTCCTATTTTTCCATTAAGTGAACTGTGGCGCTCTATGGCGGCACCGTGCATAAGCTTTCTTAATGTGTATCCGATAAAGGATGAACTGCTCATCCATCTGCGATGATCGACCCTTCCAATCCTCAACTTAACATGATTATCAATCTCTGACTCCTCCTTTGTACACTTCCTACGCAATTGCCCTTTCCCGATCTTTAATCTTTTCGATATCCAGTTACGTCGCCGTCGTCACCTCGGATGATTTCGGGTGGGGTTCGTCTGAAACCTTGAATAATTCTTAAAAACTCGACTCTCAAAAATCTCCCTCTCTAAGACACCTTCTACTTTTGTAATCCTGATCTTCCCTTTCGAACTGGTTCTCATCGTCTTCAAAATACCTGGTCGGACAAGATAAACATGCTCCTTGGCTCTCAAACATTATAAACGATTAAAAAAAAAGATATGTCTTGGAAACTCTCACAGTAACAACGGTTGTCAATCGAAGGTCGGCCCACATCGAAGCTAAGCGGGAGTTCCTGTTTAGACTACCGACTTTTCTCCGGGGTTCCATACAGTTACGTGCCCCAGTTACTGACGAATGTGGCCGTGGGTCTTCGCGTCGCTAGTATTCCGCCGACGCGCTAGCCTTAGTGAATGATTGGAAGGGCTACTGGTTGCACGTGTTTGTGCATTCCCTATCTGGGGTGCATCAGGTTTCACCCGGCGCTTTTGGAATATGGGATTAGAGCAAAGGCAAAATAGAACTTATCATATGTCCTGTATTTTCAGTTTCTACTATGTATACCTCTATTCTTTGTCGGCGCGATGCGAGTGCTTGTAGTCCTCTTTCTATAATACACTCCCGCCAGGGCCGAACGGTTGCGGCAACCGCTCCGTTCGGACTGATAGCGCATGTTTTCCAACTCGCGCGTTACGCAACTTCTCTCTTAGCGGAGGATCCCGTACGTACGCCGACAAGGGGTGCTGTGGGTTGCTCGGTCACGCATGAGTTTGGTGTTGATATCTAGCCAGACATAGTTCGCCTGCGGGCTGCCTACCTTCTTTCCTAGGTCACCTCTGATTCTGTGGAATTCTTCTCTTCCATCTTCTGTTTTCCTTCACGCAAATTAAGTCTCCCTACTTGCAATAGCGCGTCGTGTTCTCTATCGTGCTGCCTGGTAAGTTGTGGGTGTTATTTGTTCTTCCCTAACAACCCAGTGATTGTTTGTTGATTTTAACACCCTCCTTGAATAGGGCTTGCCCGTGAGCGGTGGTGAATAACCGTAAACAAAAAAAAAAAAAAAAAAAAAAAAATTATGCAGTATTAGTCTGGACGCGAACTCCGGCCTCCGGGCGAAAAATCACTCCGTGCTTACAATATAGTATATATATTAGTATTAAATTATAATATATAATATAATCTATATATATTATATATTATAAGGTCTATTATATATTATTATATATATATATTATATATATAATATAGTATTATATTATTTATCATATATATATTATATATATATATAATCTGGCCCGGAGACTCCGGCCTCCGACCGGAAAAACTCAATTATATTATTATTAATTAATTTATATATATATATATT